>CAWUFW010009536.1:600000-776000 GCA_963921515.1 Calotriton arnoldi
TCAATAATGTAAATATTCATTCCAGGACTGGACGCAGTAAAATGAATCACACACTATGAGTGTGGGGAATTCGTGATCCATATTGTGTATCACCAGTATTAGGGCTTTGAGTTCTGCCAGCTGCTCAGTCTCCTAGAGACTGCATGTGTGTTTTCCCAGGAAGAAACTTTCCATCCTGTGTGCCCTTGTACAATTGCGCATGCCGAAGAATGTTGCTGTTTCGTTCCTACGGCCGGCTGGGCAGATCCATCGGTATAAATGATACATTCATATCAATCTAGAGCAGACGTCTTCAATCTGTGGGGCCGTGGAGTCCTGGGAAGGGGGTTGTGCATTCCCCAGCCTCACTTTGCCTGGATTCTAAAATGTTTGCTTTGGTTTTGGAAAAAGACACCCGTCCTGGGACAGCTAATTTCGATTGTTTAAAATGCTTCAGCTGAGTCTCCTGTGCTATGAAAAGCTTTCAAGCCAGGGTGCCTGTTAGGCTGAAAGAAATGCAAATGTGCCCCATTAGTTAACCTGCAAGTGTAAAGGGTGCTTGGGACCCAGTGAATTACTCCAATCTTTGTAATGACAAAGAGTTGTTTTTTTAAGTGGTAGAGCAAAGAGTTAACAACTGGGCTGTGAAGTGTTTGCTTTTAATCGTAACTGTACTTACTCAGCCCTTAGTACCCCTAAAGAGGTGTTGAGGGGACAGTTATTTAAAAAATAAATTGCATTACATAAGCCCTGGTATTCCTAAAATCTACATTTTGTAAACACCATTTTATTGTAAAACTATTTACACATTTTGTATCAGTCTATATTTTACTGTGTGTAATGCAATGCAAGTATGAAATAATGACTTACATACTCACAGGAATAAAAATGCACTATTCTCCACTGCACCAACCAAGATTTAATTCTGTGTCTCTCTAGTTACACACAGACCTCTGCAGTGCATTAACTAATTGAGGTTTCATAATGTACTACAGTGCATTTGCTACTGAGTAATAACTTTTTACATTTATTTTTCATTTAAAGTGCCCATTTTTTTATATGTAGGTATCTGATGGTGAAAGACCTAAAAAAACATACAGAATATTTTGGGCCCTATTTATGAGAGGCTTGCGCCACCAGAGAATCAGCTTTTTTGATGCTCTGGCGGTGCTAGCGTCTCAAACATACCTATGAGGCGGCACAAAGTCACCCTGAATGGCTTTGCATGGCCTCATCGATATGGAGTAAGACAAAGCAAGGCAATTTGCTGCCTTGCCTAACTCTGCATCAAGGAGGTATTCCATGTGCGCTGCGTGGGGGTTCCGAATCAACACCCATGGATTTTGATGCTGCCCCATATTTACAAAATCACTTAAACCTGGGGCACACCAAAAACGTACGTCTCCTCAGTGAAAACATTTCTCCTCGTTTTTTCTTCTTTCCATGTGTGCTGCATTCTGCAGCTCACATAGAAAGAGGAAAACATCCCTCAGGATTGTTTTTGTGAGGGAAGGTGCCCCATCCTGCACAAAAACAATCCTGCCTATGTTGGTGCTAGGCAGCAATTTGTGCGCCAACGAAAGGGGAAAGGACAGGATTGCACCATATTTCATAAATATGGTGCATTCCTGCCCTTTCACATTGGCATAGGGCAGCACAGGAAGAAGACTTGCAGTGCTGTCCTACACCAATACCTCATAAATGAGGCCCTTTGTTTTTAGCTACACCTTTGGCCACGGCCCCACGCTCACTGAACTTTGGTTTGCTATACACTGTTTAATGTTATTTCCCCACTGTAAAAAAATATATATTTTGTGTGGGAATTGGGGGCGTTTATGGTTGTTGATGATTAGAACTATCAGGTTCTAGAAATTTTTGTCAGGAGGGGGTCCTTACTCCTAAAAAAGTTTGACAAGGGGGTCTCAGCATCAAAAATTTGAAGACCTCTGATCTAGAGGCAATATTTAATTCAGCAGAGGGTATTCTTGTTCGCATTACAGGAATGCTTGTGTTCATAATGTACAATCAAATCTCTAATCTACATCTGTTGCAGTGAGAGAGTTAGCCCATTGAATCCATCGTAGATGCACTGCTTTAGCATTCGGAATGCTTGCCTTTGTAACGGCCTCCAAGGTCAGTACTGGGGTTACGACAATTATGCATTTCCCTCGCACTAGCGCTCTCTCTCTCTCACTACAGCAGTCTGTACTGCTGTGAGTATTTTTTCAGTTGGTGCAAAACGCATTTCAGCTTTTGTGTACAAATGTGATTTGTATGCAATAGGTACTGTAACACACTCATTGAAAGTGATGTAGGTGTACCCGGTAGGTCCAGCAACCACGCGGATCACCAAGTTAGACATGTTGACACGTGTATGTAAATGTTTAGAAGCTATCATGTCAGCTTGTACGGAATGTAGAATATCAGTATTTTCCTGTGTCCAATGGTGCACTGAAAAATCAGGTCTGATCAAGTCATAGAAAGGTTTTACCCTTTCTGCGTAATCCAAAATGTATGTCCTGCCAAAATTCAAGAATCCTAAAATGGATTGTGGTCTTTTCAGAGTCGTTGGAGGTTGGAGCAGTGCACCTTTTTCTAAAAACTGTGCAGCCAGGCTTTTGCTTTCACTTGACAATTCGTATCCTAAAATAGGACACTGAGGTGGGCAATTTTTGATTTTTTTCAAATAAAATTTGTAACCCAGGTGAGTAAATCCAAGGATTATGTGGCTCACTCTAGCTAAGTATTCCATTAATCTATCCTCGTCAGATAGATATCATCTAGATAGGACAATGCCTCCTCATCAAAATTTTGAAGTAACTATGTTACCCTTGCTGAAAACAACCCAGGCCATTCTTATACCCCTGGGGTAATCTACAAAAGTGGCTTTGAGAGCCTAGCACTGAGAATGCTGTCAAATATCTGCTTCCAGGTGCTATATTTTGGCAGAAAAATCCATTTGAGATTTCCAGTGTTGTTTTGTACTTCTTCCACATGATGTCATTCATTAGTGCGGCACTGTGCGCATTCTGTACTGCAAATGTGCATGTGGATGCATTTAAATGTCTATAATCTAAGACTAGACCATATGAATTATCGGGTTTCATTACTGGAAACAAGGGATTATTCATAGGCGAGGTGCAATTCTCTATCACACCCTGGTATTCAAGTTCATCCAAGATCTCTCTGACTTGTTTCTTTGCCTCATGTTTGATCTGGTATTGTCTCTGAGGTTGAGGAATTGATTTTAATGGGATTTCATGATGAGGTGAGTCATCATCCCACCCAACATGATTGTGGTAGAGTGCAGGAGCTAACCCTAACACCCACTCCTGCGCATATGAATTTTTATCTGATTCTGGTACTAGGTCGGAAAAAGCAGGTAAAATGACTTCTTCCATTGGACAATCCATTAAGAACTCAGGTGCCCAGTCCTTTTCGGCCAAAAGAATGTTGTAACAGTAAGTCAGGTTCTCCCAAAAGACACTCTCCACTTTCCTCGGTATGTCCCCCTCCATTTGGAGCATTATTTTGTATAAACGATGTGGGACACTTACCCTTGTATCAGGTGTTTCCACAGTGAAATGCTCACTCAGCGCCACTATCCCTGGAAAGTCCATCAGGTTCTGACGAGCTATGGTGACTTCGGCCGCACTGTGTACCATCGTCACTGCCCATTACCCGTTCAGAAGCAGAGTCCTCAGTAGCTTTGCCATTTCTAATTTTAATCCCGGCTACCTTCTTCTTTTTAAATTGAGTTTTTGAAGTCTTTTGTTTATCTTCCTGTTTAATTATGTAATCCGAAGTGCGATGTGTCGGCGTGACTTGCTCTTCCGATCTGTACTCTGACCGTCCGTCTCTTTCCGAACGCTTTTTGGATGTTTCCTGAAAGGAACGAGATGAATGTATATTAGTATCCTGACACCTATCAGGCTTTCTAATATTGTCACGATTTCGTAAGTTATATCTTCGGTCGGTGTGTTCCTGTTGAGAGGACCCACCCATGACTGTGTTTTGTTTATTTTTTTGTTTATTATCCCATTTCTTCTTTGAAGAATTGGGTGCTTGCTTAGAGTTATCCTTTTCAGAACTACTCTTAACTATTGCTTTCCCCGGTTTGGCTCCCAGATTATCTTTGCCTAAAGAGGCATATGTTTCTTCGATAATCTTAGGTAATTCACGCTCCTGCGGTGCTGGAGTGAATTCCCTCAGGCATTGGCGTATAGTCACCGCTGCTGCCTCCCCTTTTATTTTACTCAACATAATGGTAGATACATGGGCAACATTGCCCATCAGTTTCATTCCCAGATCCAAGGCAGATTCTGCCCCGTACTCATTCTGAATCTGTTTTCTTAGCTGCAGATAGGTTTAGCTTATCTTGTCATAGACCTGCTGTCTACAATACAGTACCTAGGGTGGACTTTGGGTCAGCCCTGTGCTCATGATTTAATGACTTTCCTGGATTTCCCTATTCTCTGTTCCTTATTGAATGACTTTCCTCCCTTTTCTTGTTTATCCACCCCTCGGGCATTACAGCTTTACATTGCCAATGATTAAATGAGCTGTATCCTTCCACTGCTGTAAATTTGGTTTATGTATTCCAATTAGACGTTTTTCAAGTTTCCTAACCATACTGCCCTCTTGGTCACGATCATTTTGGCTGCATGAAGCTTATTCTATTTTTTCCCTGATGCCACACCTTATTCTAACGCTCTTTCGAATTGAGGCAGTTACGTGTATATCATTTAGCAATTGACATTCTGATAGTCCCCTTTTTATTTCCAGTAAGATCCTGTACATATTCAAACCCCAGTTACAGCAATTAGCTAGGTGTAATGCACATGTGAGATCTTTCCGCACCTGATTCGCCCTTTCTAGCATTAGGTGTACCTCGGTACTTACCTACGTTAAACAGATTATAAGGTAGTCCTGCCATTTATCAAACTTTTAAAAAAACAACACAGACAATATTTAGCCATAAAACTATTCACACTTTCTTTCACACCCAGGGTGTAGTAATTGTATAGCTCTTCAATCCCTGGCGGCACAGCACACAGGATAATGTGCTGCTTGACTAAACACTTATAAGGTCCAAAAGGCAAGGCCTATTTGCTATGCCAATGCTTGTTATTATTTATCGTTGCTTGATTGAACAGTCCATCCAGCACATGGCTTTACAAGGACGGTTATACTGTTCTATTAAAAAGGCTTATATGTGGTCGCCCTTTCCCATTCTTTCATCCCCACTTCCCTCAGCCCCTCCCCCTCCCTTTTGTTTTTGTTAGAGTCAAACTGGCAGCCCACTGCTTCTGTGGAGACAAAGAGCCTGGTGGGACGTTTCATCCCTCCACCCATCCCCATGCATTAGCCTAAGGACACACCAAAAGACTATCTGAATGTAGTAAGGCCCTCTCACCTCCTGTACTCCCCTTCTACCGTGCTCTTTGTACCTCCTTCATTTAATGTTTTTGTTTGCATTACAGTCCTTCTTCCTCCATTACTCTCCGTCAGCCCCACCTCCCTTGTCCTAGTGGTGGTTTATTAGGGGCACTTGGACCATAGGTGCAAAACACTGCCCAATGCCATAATTTTTTTTGCCCATTATGTTGCATTTATTCTGACCCATTTTCTACTCGTATCCTTCGTTACTGTCAGCCGCGCTGGGTGGTTGGGAAGTAGGTGTGGCCAGTAGGTACCAACTGCTTCAGACTTCCTACAACATCACACAAATTAGCATGCACGTCTCGCTGAGAACTATATTTGGCTGTTTATCAATCTACATAATTCTGACTATTACACGTTAGGCAACCCGCACTGTCTGAGAGAGCCCGAGGGAAAGACACTGCAGCCTCCAGGTCTCTGTAGTAGCATTTCTGTTCATCGCTAGACACATTCAGCCTGTCCTGATTCTTCTCCTAATTTTAGAGCAAGGCATTGGGAATGAATGGATTAGACTGGACTCCGAAGAAGCCGCCTTTCATGTTACCGTCCGACAGGGACAGTAAGCATGTGTACATATGCAGTCAGAATCCATTCAAAAAGGTATACAAATAGTAATTGAAAGAAGCCATTACTCTTGCCCCATTTTGTCATTCTTGATGAACCTTAATTGGGAGCATAATCTCAAGCTATGGTGGTACTTTGTTTCATCTCTGTGTTTTTTTAACATTTTCCTACCTCTCTGAAGCTTTGCAGTAGGCCTGGCCAACATTTTAATTATGCCGGAGTAATCAGAGTAATATAAAGTAATTTTGTGTTACTCTTGGGATGCAAAATTACTGAAAATTACATTATTTTGCCTACTCAAATAATTTGGAGTAGTTTGGGGCAAAAATGCCTACCCAAGAACACAGGAATAGTGGCTGCTAGCTGATGCTGTCCCTGTTCTCCTGCATTTAGCGCTGTTTCCTAAGCACAAAATGCACCCTCAGTTCCATTTTGGATGCAAGAGTGCATTTTGTGCTAAGAAAATAGTACTAAAATCAGGGTTATACTCCACTCTAACACACTCCAGTGTAGGCCACTGCACTATACACAACTCCACTGTACAGTATTCCACTGTATGCTGCTCAACTGTACGACACTCCAGTCTACGCCACTCCACTGTATGCTACAACACTATACACCAATATACTCTACACTATTTCATTGTATGCAACTCCACTGTACGACACTCCTCTCTATGCTGTTGCACTCAATACCACTCCACTATATGCTATTCCACTGTGCACCACTCCACTGTATGCCACTCCACTATACGCCACTGAACTCTACCACACTGCACTCTACACCACTTCACTCTACGCCACTCCATTCCATGCCATTCCACTCTATGCCACTCCTGTCTTAGCCAATTCATTGTAAGCCACTCCGCTACAACCTACTCCACTCTATGACAATGTACTTTACGCTATTACACTGTTGATTACTCAATTCTACACCACTCCACTCTATGCCACTCAACTCTACTCTAATCCACTCTACCCTACTACACTCTACCCTATTCCACTGTACAACACTCCATTCTGCACCACTCTACTCAACGTTATTCCTCTGTATGACACTCTACTCTACTTCACTCCACTGTACGCCAGTAATAGTCAATGTCATTTCACTATACACCACTTCACTGTACATTACTCCACTGTATACCCCTACAGTCTACCCCACTCCACTCTACAACACTACACTGTACGCCAGTCTACTGTACACCACTGCAGTCTAAGTTACTCTACCCCACTTAACTCTACGCTATTCCACTGTATGCTGTATGCCGCTACACTGTACCTCACTCCACTCTACCCCACTCCACTCTATGCCACTCCACTGCCTGCCACTCTATTCTATGCTATTCCACAGTATGCCACTCCACTCTAGCACACTCCAGTGTGCCCGACTGCACTGTACACCACTCCACTGTACGCTATTCTACTATATGCTGTTCGACTGTATGATACTCCTGTCTACGCCACTCCATTTTATGCGGCTACACTATACACCAATACACTCTACTCTATTCCACTATGCTCAACACCACTGTACGACATTCCACTCTATGCTATTCCACTCTATGCCACTCTAATATACGCTATTCCACTGTACGCCACTCCCTTATATACTTTTCCACTCTACACCAATGCACTCTATGACGCTCCACTGCACACTATTCCACTGTACACCACTCCACTCTATTGTACTGTCTGCCACAACACTGTACCTCACTCCACTGTAGGCTGCTACACTCTACACAAGGACACTCTACGCCACTTCACTTTACAACACTCCACTGTACCGCACTGCACTCTTCAACACTCCACTCTACACCACTCCACTCTATTCCACTACACTGTACGCTATTCCACTGTATGTCACTTTACTGTACAACATTCCACTGTACTTTACTCCACTCTTCCACACTATACTCTACGTCAGTGCACTTTACAACACTCTCCTCTACTGTACTGTACCGCATGCCACTTAATTACACTCCATTCAACAACAATAAACTAAAAATAAAAAAAACATTGCAATTCAATGAAAAAAACAGAGGTTTAACCTTTGTTATGGTTAGGAAAACTTTTTCTATTCTATACAAACCAAAGGTAAAATACACAAACAGTAGAAATTCTTTGTTATTGCTATACCTTAAATATGTAATTTACGGCCTTTAATTTGTATCACTTTATTTATTCTTTAGCTACAAACAAAAGTTAAAGTACACAAAAGTAAAACATTTTTAAACTTATACCTTTCATTTATAATTTACGCAACACCTTCAAATTATTAGAATTTGCACACCTCCATACACAGTGTATGGTGCATGGAATGAGAACATAATACTATGGGCTCATTTCTTAGATGATTTGTTCATTGTTTGGAGGGGGACAAAAGAAAGTGCTAGAGAGTTTGTTATGAATATCAATCACACACAAGGAGATGATGGACGGAGTGCTGAAACTTTTCAAACACTCCCCCCCAGTCACAGATCTGGGTTGAATCCATCATCGTTTTTTAGCTCACTTTGCCACCCCAGTTCAGACACAGCTATATGCAAATCAGTCTTGACCCTGTGCCTCATGGGAACAGTCCAGCCCGAACTGCCAAGCCATGTCTTCCCTGTCTTCCCTGGACCGGAAACAAGCATCCTGCGACCGGTTTCGGGCTAACAGCCCTCATCAGCCAGGCTAGCTTGAATCCAGTGGCAAAGTGAGAAAGGGACCCACGTCTGGGCATACCCTGCCAACTTGTGGCGAACAAAGCAAACACAATGAGATGATGGACGGAGTGCTGAAACCGCAAGTCCTTATGAATATCAATCACAACAACCTGAATTTAAATTTTCAGTAAGACAGAAGTGGCATTTCAAGATTTAAAGGTATACATTAAAAAAAATCATAATCTGGAAACTAAGATCTATCGAAAATCCACAGCGGGCAATACAGTACTGCATGCCACCAGTTTCCACCCCACTAATCTAAAGGTGAGCATGCCTTATGGGGAGGCACTACATTCATGTAGGACCTGCAGTAAGGAACAGGAATTTGACGCTGCTGCCAAGGAGTTGGCAGGTAGATTCAGACAAAGAGGTTATTCTAGAGAAGCGGTGAAGAAACTGATTGAGAAAATCAAACACATGGAAAGAGAAGAAGTTTTGTTTCAAAACCGCAAGTCCACATCACACAGTCTACCCCAATACAGATTCATTACTCACTATAGTACTGAACATGACTCAATCAGGACGGTATTGAACAAGCTCTGGCATTTAGTCATGAATGATCCTGTCATAGACCCAACACTCCCTGTCAAGTTAGGCTGCACATTCAAGCAAGTAAGATCGATGAGGGATGATTTGGTGAAAAGCAACCTTTCAGAGCTAACAAAAAGCAATTCGCTGAAAAGGAGCTTAGGTTTCCGCAAGTGCAGCAAGTGCAGGGCCTGCGAATATGGGATCAGTCAGACACATTTAGCTCCCCCTAGGAGAGAACACCACAATACATACATGGGGATTACACCCATAAAACGGACCATGCTGTGTATATGCTAAAGTACACAAGCGCATACTGCAACATGTCAGAGCTAGAAAGAAACCAAGACAAAACCTACCAAGTGGCTAGGCATTTTGCTAATAAACATGGGAACAGAGACAGAGAACTGAAATACTTTGTAATAGACGCAGTGCCCTGGAACATCAGGGGTGCAAACAGGGAAAAAACCCTTAGAAAGCTGGAAATCACTTATATTTTAAGGCTAGACAACAGAAATCCAGGTGGCCTCAACGTGGATGAGAAGATGTACACACACACCTATAGATATGTCCCACTCCATATCCTTTTAACCACTTTTACACTGCAAAATATCACATAAAAATGTATTCCACATTTCCTCTACATGGTTGGTTGTCCTTTTAGCTCAGGCAACCTTCGCTGTTTTTTAGGGCATGCTCTATATTTAGTAAGATCAACACATGCACATTGGCATTTGAACACTGAATATTGCCCTATTTGAGCTAGGCCTAGCATCTAAAGCTAGGAGGGAGTATGAACCAACACGTGCAGAGTTATTCTGTGGGTATGGTAAGTGTGTTTTTAGGTTTTATAATTTCTCTTTCTTGTTGTTTTTGCCCTTAGTATTGTTCTGCTACTGCAAACCAGCACGTGAGACATTGACGAGCGGAGTGAGCCCACTTGGGCAGCACTTGTCTATTCTCACGTCCCAAAAAAATGTGTAAAAATACATGTGTAAAGTATTTTCACTATGTCTATTATGCCATGTTGCATATTGAGCACGTAAATATCCCAAACAAGACGGTGGCTCCTTGATCTGCCAAAGGCTGTAACAGGTCGAATCACATTTTTGGCAACTTCAATAAAGGTACTTAAACTGAAACCTTTGAGTGTGTCCTTATCTACATTTGACATTTTGGTGAGTATATATATATATATATATATATTCACTGAAAAAACCATAGGTTTCAGGGGCGTTATAGTTAGTTGGACATTTCACTCGTACAAAACCATAGAAATTCCCCCGTTATAGTTAGTTCAGCTAACTATAACTCGCGCGCCCGCAATGCACTGCTGATGACGTCACATATTACATCACTCATGACATGGTCAGTGACATCACTCATGACATCACTGATGACATCTCAAATGACATCACTGATGACATCATCCATTGTGATAGAGTGGCAGACCTCCTCTCACCCTAATATAACCTTTGATACACACACTCAAAAATACAAACTAACATTTTCAAAACAATGGACATACCAATACCAGTTACAACACACCTATTCAGTAATTCCAAGATCTACACACATCCACTCATTCACCAACAGTCCCTATACAGTCACTCATACATGTACTCACTCATCATATGTACTCATACACCTATACATCCTGTTACACACCGCCACTCATCCATAGAGTTACTCACACACATAGTCACACATGCAAACAAAGTATCAAACATCCATTTACTTGCATATACAGTTATACACACACTACCACACTTACTCAATCTCTCACTCTCACATATACTCACTTATATACACCAATACTCACATATACTAGTTTAAAACATATGTAGTTACTCATAAAGACACTATTGAGACAGTCATTCACTCACTAACACACCCATAAACATACTCATCCACCTATACAGTCCTGCACACATGCTGTCTTCAACACATACAAACAGTGAGTCACTCATTCATGCATCTATGCACTAAGTAATACCCCCACCGAACCATACAGACACTCAGACACTCATACTGATACTCAAAAAAACAACTAATAACCCATATAGACACTCATGTAGCTACTCACCAACCCATGCAGCCACTTATACACAAAGTGAGAGACTGATACAGATATTTTCATATTTAAACATTACTCACTAACCCATGTATTCACTAAGATACACTTAGTCAGTTATGCAATCAATTTTACAAAAACAAATCATCCATTTAGACACTTATATACCCATTTATTCTTCCATCGACCTTGAGATATACATATATAAACATATTTAATTTTCAGAATAACACACATTCACTGGATGATGTCATCAGTGATGTCATTTGAGATGTCATCAGTGATGTCATGAGTGATGTCACTGACCATGTCATGAGTGATGTAATATGTGACGTCATCAGCAGTCCATTGCGGGCGCGCGAGTTATAGTTAGCTGAACTAACTATAACGGGGGAATTTCTATGGTTTTGTACGAGTGAAATGTCCAATTAACTATAACGCCCCTGAAACCTATGGTTTTTTCAGTAAATTTCTAAGGTTTTTTAAATGCTAATTTCTAACTATAACGTGCCTGAAACCTATGGTTTTTTCAGTGAATTTCTAAGGTTTTTTAAATGCTAATTTCTAACTATAACGTGCCTGAAACCTATAGTTTTTTCAGTGAATATATATATATTTATTATACTATTCTCACCGTTTCTGCACTTGCACGCTGTCACCTAAACGAAGGGCGCGTCGTCAGAGGATCCTTGCAGCAAAATCCTTTAAATTAGTACAATCCTTTGAAAAGGAGGACGACGCTTTGTGCGATTCAAACTTCATTTATTTTGTCAGACCGCCATCGGACGCGTTTCGGCTGATCCCAGCCTTGCTCACTTGGTGAGCAAGGCTGGGATCAGCGAAATGCGTCTGATGGCGGTCTGACAAAATAAATGAAGTTTGAATCGCACAAAGCGTCGTCCTCCTTTTCAAAGGATTGTACTAATTTATTATACTATGTATACATGTGAAAATGTCTCGGTCCCCTGTTTGCCTCGGTGGCACGGAAAAAATGGGTGGAACTGACGTCAGCACTCCGACGAGGTCCTCTTATGGCTCCGATGACGTCATACGGTGTCGCGAGCGGAGCCGTGCTCATTGACGTGGGAGAGCTAGGAAAGAATTTCCGTGGAATGCTGGTGCAGGGGATATTCACCTAAGTGTTCAGGCTAGTCCTTTGGGAGCAACTGTTTATGTTGCCACTCCAGAAACCGAAACCAGTGATCCGAGGGCAGAGGCCCTGCAGATGGCACACGAGGTGGGGTGCCCAGTCGTGTGCACCGGTGGGGCAGCAAAGTGACAAGCACCACAACCCACAAAAAAGGTAACGAGGGCACTGAATAACACAGGATCTTCTCTTTGTATCTGGCAGGAACAACGAAGTAAAAATGCCCTAGTACCAAAATGTAGAATTAGTGCTACAACGGTCTTCAAGAGGACCTGCGATGCCGCTTCTGCCTCCCGTACCCTGGAGGCGGCACATGGGTCACGCGGTACGGTCATACTGCGGTGGGACGCACACTCGTTGACCTCTCATGGCACTGCTCCACACTTCAGGGAGGACGCTTTCCATTAGCTATGTTTTCTGATGACATGTCGCGCCGGCCCCGTCCAACAACAGAACTCCTTCAGATCCAAACAGACTCTTCCACTCTCTCACCGGAAGTGAAACCAGGCCACGCGTACACTTTCACAATACAACAGCCGGGAATGCACTTTTCGGTAAAAAAACCACATTCCTTCCTCCTAATTAATCAAATAAACGTCTCACTGAAGAACAGGGGCCAGCTTCGATCGGTAAACAGCCGTTACAACGACTTTTTTACTTTGCGATACCATTACAATGGATGCATTACCACGCATGCGTTGTACATCACAAAGTCCTTACTACGCATTTTTTTAGAACGCATGGTCATTTACCACGCATGCCTTTACAATGAATTTTGTTGTAAAGGTATGTATGGTAAATGACCATGCGTTCTAAAAAACATGTAGACGATCCATGTCGTTGTAAGGAAACAGAGGCTGTTCCGTTTCCTCACAACGACGTGCACCGCCCCTCAGAGATGACGTGAAGCAGGAACCATGAGGAGAGAGGAACCATGAGGAGTGAGAGGTAAGGGGGATTGGGCATGGGGTGGGGGTTTCTTTTCTAGGGTTTAGGGTAGTGCAGTGGTGTTTGGGTGGTGTAGGGGGTCGTGCTGGGGGTAGTGTTTTAGGGTTTAGGGTAGTGCAGTGGTGTTTGGGTAGTGTAGGGGGTCGTGCTGGGGGTAGTGTTTTAGGGTTTAGGGTAGTGCAGTAGTGTAGGGGGTCATGCTGGGGTAGTGTTTTAGGGTTTAGGGTAGTGCAGTGGTGTATGGGTAGTGTAGGGGGTCGTGCTGGGGTAGTGTTTTAGGGTTTAGGGTAGTGCAGTGGTGTTTGAGTAGTGTAGGGGGTCATGCTGGTGGTAATGTTTTAGGGTTTAGGGTAGTGCAGTGGTGTTTGTGTAGTGTAGGGGGTCATGCTGGGGGTAGTGTTTTATGGTTTAGGGTAGTGCAGTGGTGTTTGGGTAGTGTAGGGAGTCGTGCTGGGGGTAGTGTTTTAGGGTTTAGGGTAGTGCAGTGGTGTTTGTGTAGTGTAGAGGGTTGTGCTGGGGGTAGTGTTTTAGGGTCTATGTTAGTGCAGTGGTGTTTGGGTAGTGTAGGGGGTAGTGCTTGGGTAGTGTTTTAGGGTTTAGGGCAGTGCAGTGGTGTTTGTGTAGTGAAGGGGGTCATGCTGTGGGTAGTGTTTTAGGGTTTAGGGTAGTGCAGTCGTGTTTGTGTAGTGTAGGGGTTTGTGGTTTAGGGTATAGGGTAGTGCAGTGGTGTTTGGGTAGTGTAGGGGGTCATGCTGGGGTTAGTGTTTTAGGGTTTAGGGTAGTGCAGTGGTGTTTGGGTAGTGTAGGGGGTCGTGCTGGGGGTAGTGTTTTAGGGTTTAGGGTAGTGCAGTGGTGTTTGTGTAGTGTGGGAGGTCATGCTGGGGGTATATTTAGGGTTTAGTGTAGTGCAGTGGTGTTTGGGTAGTGTAGGGAGTCGTGCTGGGGATAGTGTTTTAGGGTTTAGGGTAGTGCAGTGGTGTTTGGGTAGTGTAGGGAGTCGTGCTGGTGGTAGTGTTTTAGGGTTTAGGGTAGTGCAGTTATGTTTGGGTAGTGTAGGGTGTCGTGCTGGGGGTAGTGTTTTAGGGTTTAGGGTAGTGCGCCCAACCAGCCACAATATCCGTGGACAAAGGGGATCCTGACTCTTTGGAACGCTCCGTCAATTGAATAATTTGGGTCAAGGGTCCTACCACGTCCAAGACCTATCAATTCCTTTCTTGGGATCCCTCATATACTTGGAGAAAAAGGTACATAGTTTCTCATCAATTTCAGGCGTGTGTGCCACCTTCCCCTTCAGTGAGGGCCTGGGGCATTCTCCCCTCATCCTATTCCTGACCTCCCTTTCAAGGGGTTGATGGATTTTCCCCACCACATACTCTGCCACTTTGGCGTCAGGTGTCCACTCTGCCGACCTAGGATGGTAAATTTGGGTAGGCTCGAACATGTCCGAGTGGACCCCGTCCCCAACCGGGGACTGAGAGGAGTGGGACTCTGGACGCCAGGGACGCCCCGAGTCCTTATCCTCATCGGAGGAGAAATCGTCCTCCGATACACCCTCTCCCTCTAAGGGAAACCCACCGTCAGGGTCTACAATAGTGGTGACAGTGTCGCAATTTTCTTCAGGCCCCTCCTCCTCCCGGCAGGGTGCATGTTTTAGCGTTTGCGCACTCTTGAGGAAGGTCTCCGTAAGTTTATCAAATCCTTCCAAGTGCCCCGCGTTATGCTTAACGGCCCTTTTATTCCCCATCTGGGAGCTACTTGGACCCGCCACCAACAGATCTGGGTCACTGAACACCCCAGGGATGCTTTTCAACCTGATCCCTAAGAGGAGCCAGCGCCCTAGAAATAGCCAGAGAGAGGGCTTGGTCCACTGCTGGAGGGAGAAGTTGGGGGGCCATTCCTCCTCCACTTCCTGGTAGGAGGAGTAAAAATGGTCTTCTGGAGAAGACATGATAGTAGAGGGTGTGAGCACAGAACAAATGCCCTTAAAATCCTTAAGACAGCCCCCTCGCTGGTGCTCCAACAGCTGGGCTTTCCCCGAAGCTGTTATAAGAATAGACTGAGGCGCAATACCAATTACCACCACCAGGTGGCGCTGGTCACTAACGTGGCCGTGTGGGGAAATCACCGCGTAGCGGTGTCAAAATTAGGCGAGGGTTGGTCGGGAATCAAGCGGACACTAAAGGAGTGACTGGATTCCCAAACGCGCGTAAAGACCAGCGGGAGCGCTCGACGGAGCTGCCTCGCTCGACCAGACGCGCCTGTCAGGATCTCACCGCGCGCAGAGCACACAGCGGGAGAAACTGCGAGGGGGAGAACGCGCTCGGGCAAGAGCCTGCTGTGCAGGGAATATGAAACAATACCAAGGCAATAATGCTAATAACGTGCACAAGAAACCGCTATACAAACAGCAACAACGTCAGATTAAGCCAAGAATGTAAGGAATGCACTTAACTGACGAGCAGTGAAGAAAGAGGAAGCGGAAGGGATGTCACGATATTATATACGATGGACTGTGATATGATTGGACTATAGTTGCCTTGGAGACTACCCCCTAATGGTTCATGGTTTGTGTAGTCTTTTGTTTAATGATTGTTGTGTTACGTTTTCTTTGAACTGCTATGCAAATAAAGTGAGGAAAGATATGCATAATCCTCGCCTCCGTCCTGCCATAGAATTCATTAAACTTTATTTGATCTGATTTAGAAACATAGATCATAAAAGTGTACATAAAAACAGTAAATCCTTTTTCCTAATACAATACAGTGAGAATTAATTAAAACCAGTAGGTAAAAACGGGTGTTACAAAGCCCGGTTCAGAGCAACTTCAAGTTAACAGAATCGTAAAGTTCAATGTTTCGCAAGATCAATCTCATGTACTTCGTGCAAAATACGCAATAAGGGGTCCAAGTAAGATGTAATGCTCCAATACCTGACCAGTTTGCACTATATAAAACTGCAGAAAAACTAAAAATAAAAAGTGTTTTGCACACTTCTGTCATTGGGCTATATGTGGGCTACATCTGGGTGATATTTGTGCTACATTTGGGCTCTTTTTTCTCTGGTGGCCATCTTGGGAGACTTATTTGTTGTGAAGTTTCCTAATTTCGTCATTTACTGCAGTCTCCTCAGTAGGAAATGCTTTCAGTTTTTTACTTTGATTCCATCAAGAAGGTATTCAGATGTGTCACACATTTGCCATAAATTCAGAATGTTAGCACTCTAGTTGTTCATTAGATCACTGTAGTAAAGCTACTGCTCACCAGGGAGTTAACTGGAAGTCTACTGCTGGTATCGAAAGTGATTGTTTCAGTCTGCATGTCAGAATTTTCTAATGAAATAGAAGAGGATTTGAGATCTCACTTAAAACATGCCCTAAATTTTCTTTCTGCAGCACTAACCATAATTTCTATGGCAAAATGAACCCCCTCATTTTGTTCCTTTTTAAATTAAATGTTTTCAGTGTTACCAGTTTATTCCAATCAAGATGGCTTCAGGTGCGCCATACTTTTGTCATAAGTAAGACTGTTAGCGCTCTAGTTGTTCTTTAGAACACTCTGGGAAGCTGCAGTAGAACACAAAGGCATCAACTGACAGGCTGCTCCTGTTGAAATATAACAGGAAGATATTTGAGATCTCACTTAATACATGTCCTAATTTTTCTTTCTACAGCACTAACCATAATTTCTATGGCAAAATGAACCCCTCATTTTTTTCCTTTTTAAATTAAATGTTTTCAGTGTTACCAGTTTATTCCAATCAAGATGGCTTCAGGTGTGCCATACTTTTGTCATAAGTAAGACTGTTAGCGCTCTAGTTGTTCTTTAGAACACTCTGGGAAGCTGCAGTAGAACACAAAGGCATCAACTGACAGGCTGCTCCTGTTGAAATATAACAGGAAGATATTTGAGATCTCACTTAATACATGTCCTAATTTTTCTTTCTACAGCACTAACCATAATTTCTATGACAAAATGAACCCCCTCATTTTGTTCCTTTTTAAATAAATGTTTTAAGAGTTACCAGTTTATTCCAATCAAGATGGCTTCAGGTGTGCCATAATTTTGTCATAAGTAAGACTGTTAGCGCTCTAGTTGTTCTTTAGAACACTCTGGGAAGCTGCAGTAGAACACAAAGGCATCAAATGACAGGCTGCTCCTGTTGAAATATAACAGGAAGATATTTGAGATCACACTTGAAACATGTCCTAATTTTTCTTTCTACAGCACTAACCATAATTTCTATGACAAAATGAACCCCATCATTTTGTTCCTTTTTAAATTAAATGTTTTAAGTGTTACCTGTTTATTCCAATCAAGATGGCTTCAGGTGTGCCATACTTTTGTCATAAGTAAGGCTGTTAGCACTCTAGTTGTTCTTTAGAACACTCTGGGAAGCTGCAGTAGAACACAAAGGCATCAACTGACAGGCTGCTCCTGTTGAAATATAACAGGAAGATATTTGAGATCTCACTTAAAACATGTCCTAATTTTTCTTTCTACAGCACTAACCATAATTTCTATGGCAAAATGAACCCCCTCATTGTGTTCCTTTTTAAATTAAATGTTTTAAGTGTTACCAGTTTATTCCAATCAAGATGGCTTCAGGTGTGCCATACTTTTGTCATAAGTAAGACTGTTAGCTCTCTAGTTGTTCTTTAGAACACTCTGGGAAGCTGCAGTAGAACACAAAGGCATCAACTGACAGGCTGCTCCTGTTGAAATATAACAGGAAGATATTTGAGATCTCACTTAAAACATGTCCTAATTTTTCTTTCTACAGCACTAACCATAATTTCTGTGACAAAATGAACCCCCTCATTTTGTTCCTTTTTAAATTAAATGTTTTAAGAGTTACCAGTTTATTCCAATCAAGATGGCTTCAGGTGTGCCATAATTTTGTCATAAGTAAGACTGTTATCGCTCTAGTTGTTCTTTAGAACACTCTGGGAAGCTGCAGAAGAACACAAAGGCATCAACTGACAGGTTGCTCCTGTTGAAATATAACAGGAAGATATTTGAGATCACACTTGTTGTAAAGTCATCCTGTGCCCTGGGCACCCCAACTTTTTGCTGACTGGAACTGGTGGTAACTGACTCTGACTGACCCTGGGCTCTGTTTAACCAGGCCCAGGGCCAGTGCCATGCTGAAACACTTAGATAACAGTAAAGCACCTACATACACTAGGGTACACTTTGGGTTGGGGTACCCCTGTAATTGGCATGACCTACCCCATAAGCCCCTAGTATATAATAGGGCAGGGGATTGAAACTACCTAGAAATCCCCAGTATCCTGGGGCATGGCAGTTTAGAAGCCAGCAGCCTTTTTGCACTTGCATGTGTGCCCTGCTGAAACCTGTGGTCAGTTTAAAAGCAGCCCTGGGCGCCAGGATTGCTCTTAAACATGTAAATTGTGGCCAAACTTGACTTTGGGGTTTGGGGCACTTAAAACTGGTCAACCTAAAATGTTTTGGCATAATAATGACCCCCAGGGTCTCCCCTAGGTATCCCAGGGGTGGGGGGTCAGGTATCTATAAGGTAGACCCTTATAAAATGAGTTTATATATGCCCTGGGTTAAGTGAAATTCACATTTCACTCTCCCCATTGTGTAAAGTGCTGCCCAAATTCGACTTTGATGCTGGGGGCCCTGGGCATGGAGGATCTGCAATATTTTTACAGATTCAGCACCCCTAGGGTCTCCCCTAGGTGACCTATGGGGTGGGGGTCCTGTGAAAATAAGCCAAGTACTTATAAAATATGTTTTTGTAAGTCCTGGTGCTGGAAAAATGGCCCATGTCATTTTTCCCATTGCAAACCCCCTGCCCCATAGGTTAACATGGGGGAAAGTTATTAAACAATAACTTCTGATAGGAGAGGGATAAAGATTCCATTCAAAGACTCACTAGAATAGTATTGATAAATCCTACAATATGATGTTATTGAATTTTTCCCAAAGTGAACAGACAAGAAGTTATAACACTTTCTGGGTTTTAGTTCCAAATCCAGCCTTCCAGTGCTCTGCCCTGATTGGTCAGAGTTAAGGGGATTAGCCAGCCTGCCTGAAGAGGTGATAAAGATCCCCTGGGGCCAGCCAGATGGACTGGGAGGGCAGTGAGCTGTTCTGCAGGAATGCCAGGCCAGGGGGAGGGGTCGTAAACAATGAGCTTCAAAGGGGCAGAGCCCAGAGCAGTGTCATTAACAGCTTTGAACCCCCACCTCAGCCAGATGGCAGGATTAAGGAAGATATGTGCAGCTGTAGGGAGGAGAGGCTAGGTTAATTAGCCAACTCAGTGGGAGTGTTTAGCCAGCTCTTACCTCCTTGCTGGAAAATCAGCCATTATGGATTTGGAAGCTTTGTTGCACTCTGGGATAGAATAATGCCACACTCTGCAGGAAGGAGTCACTCAAGTGGGAGGTTACCCTACTCCTATTGGTGAAGCTTGACCTCCTGGATGACCCAGAGACTGTGGAATAAGTATCTGAGACAGGCCCAGCCCCTCAGATCTGCTGCTTGAAACTGAAGAAAGCAAGACTGGCCCTGCTGAAAACTTCTGCTGTGCAAAGACTTCTAAGGCCTGACCTCTGGAGACTGCACCACCTGAAACTACAGCTTTGTGGACTAACTGTGCTGAGTAAAAGAAGTCAAGAGTGGACTCCCTGCAAGCTACAGGTTAACAGAGCTCATCTGGACCCTCACCACCAAGAATCACCAACCTGGGGAGCTACCAGTGGATTTGTAAGGGTGACGTCCAGTGCATTGTGGGAATTGAAGTCCTCAACTTTCAAGGACCATCTTGGAGCTTCCAGACCCTTGGAGTAAGTTTGAGACACTTTGGGACCCTTTGAGGAACTTCAGGAAGAAGTTCAGGAAGTTTGGGGAACTTTGGAGGAACTTTGAAAAAAAGCTCCATAGGGGGACCGACTCATCCTGGTCAGCCAAGCCGCCTGCCTTCAACCGCGAGCCGGCCAAGCCCACCAGGTTCGTCCCGCTAAAAGCTCCATCGCATCGACTTCCAGAGATTGACCGGGACTAGCGAAAATCTGAAGCCGGCGAACCCTCACCGGATCCGGCTACATGAGGAGCATCGAGGGACCCCACGAGAAAAAGCTCCAGAAAAGCTTCTAAGTCCGCTCGTAAGAAAGTCGACCGGGAACAACCGCGAGCGCCAATCCGCCTGCCTTCCATCGCGTGTCGGCCTGGATTGTTGGATTGCCCCGCTGAAGCGATCTTGAAAAAGTTTCTAAGTCCGCTCCAGGGAAGTTCACCGGGAGATCATCGAAAGGCTATCCGGCGGAGCCGCACCGGATCCGGACTGACGGAGAGCGTCGAGGGGCCTCGAGGAGAAAAGCTCCAGAAAAGTTTCTAAGTGCGAAGGTACAAACATTGACCGGGACCTTCCGCGTGGGGTATCCGCTCAGGGCTCCATCGCGGTCGGCCTTAAACTTTGACTTTGGCCCGGTCTATCGCGAGGCTATGTCCCAATATGGTGCTATATGCTTCTAAGTGCTATATTTTATTTAAACTTTGAAAATTCATATCTCCGGTTCCCTACATTGGATTTTTGTCGTTTTGGTGTCATTTTAAAGATAAAAATATTTCCTATTTTTATAAATTGGTGTTGGATTTTTATTATGTGTTGTGTCTTAATTGTTTACTGAATTGGTGTTTTTAAATGCTTTACATACCTGTCTTTGAAGTTAAGCCTGTCTGCTCACAGCCACGTTACCAGGGGTTGAGCATAGGAATAATTTTCTGAGACCTATGCGGAGTCCTATCATGTGTTAGTGGCCTTATTGCCAGTGGCAGACCTACATTTGCCCCTACCAATAATCCACTTTCCAACATTTGGTGGCAGCGGTGGGATGTGGACTTGTGTTTAAAAAATACACCTTTCAGTGAATGAATTAAGATTATAAAAATCCTCTAAATTGCCTTAGAACAAAACTTTTGAGTTTGATTTTTGGAATTTGGACTAAACTGTTTTTAATCCATTGTTTTGATTTTTCCAAATTGTTCTAAGTCTATTGTGCCTCGTGTTGTGACCCAAAACTAGGGAACCATGGAGTTGGACCTGGCTAAACTGTCCCAGTGTAAGTTGACTGAGCTTAGGGAACAGTGTAGGCTTAGGGGCTGCCTGCTTCCAAGAGGTATAGGAAGGCAGGGTTGTTTCAGTTTATACAAGCCCATGACCAGGCAGCTGAGGGGAATCAAGGGGGATAGAGGGTGTCCCCCCTACCTCCCCCAAGAGAGGGAGGAGGTTGAGGATGATGCCTCTTCCATTATAACTAGTGTAAGCCAACAGACTCCTGATGGTGGGAGTGGGGAAGGGTCCCTTACTCAGGAACCACTACGGTCCCTTGCAGAGAGACAGCTTCAGGCTCAATTAGCTTTGATAGCTTTAGAGCAAAGGAAACTGGATTTGGCTGAGAAGAGGTGGGAGAAGGAGGAGAAGAGAAATGGTGGCAGCGAAAGCGAAGAAGATGCTGAGATGTCCAGGGGTGGCAGATTTGAACCTAAACTTCCAAAGGGTATTGTGCCCAAGTACACTGAGGGGGATGACATTGACAAATGGCTTGCAGCTTTTGAGAGGGCCCTTAAGATGAGTAGGGTCCACTCTAGGTATTGGGGTGCACTCCTGTGGGAGTTGATTCCAGTAGCTGGGAGGGATAGGCTCCTGACCCTGAAGGGAGAGGATGCAGAATCATACCAGCAGATGAAAGCCTGCTTAGTCAAGAGGTTTGGTCTGACTCCAGAGCAGTACAGGGTGAAGTTTAGGAACACCCAGAAATTGAATTCCAAGTCTTGGATAGACTTTGTGGATGTTTCAGTGAAGGCACTGGAAGGCTGGATTTGTGGTAACAAAGTGAGCACTTATGAGGGATTGTATAATTTGTTTTTGAAAGAACACATTTTGACTCATTGTGCAGAAGAGAAGTTACGCCAGTATCTAGTGGACTCTAAGCTGACAGACCCCAGAGAGTTGGGGGAGTCAGCTGATGAGTGGGTGAGAACCCGGGTTTCCATTCAGCACCAGGGGGTGACCAGAAGAAAGGAGGACAGGTCCCTCCCCAAGGGAAAGCCCAGGGAAATGAAGGTCAAAAACCTAAGGAGTCCTCCAAAGACCCACAAAAACCTGCACAAGGAGGGGGGCCCCGAGCCAACCCAAATCCAAAGGGAGGTGGATTCAAGGAAAGAATGGTAGGTTCTTTGATCCCTCAAAAGTGGGTAAGTGCTTTGACTGTAATCAGCCAGGGCACAAGCAGGGAGATGCTGTCTGCACTAAGAAGCTCCCCCCTAAGGGGCCATCTACAGGGATTGCCAGTGTGAGTGTAGGGGTGGAGAGTGGTACACCAGAAGGGGGTATTCCAGTAGGGGCAGCAACCTTAGTGTCCCTGGGTGAGGGTGAATATTGCAACCCTGGATGCCTTACCTCCAAACATGGAGAAGTTCAGGCAGAGACCTAAAGTGAATGGGACTGAGGTTGAGGCTATCAGAGACACTGGGGCTAGTGTAACTATGGTCCTGGCTGAGCTGGTGCCTCCAGAGAGGGGGATACCTGGTGAGTTTCACCAGGTGACTTATGCAGACAGCACTACCAAAATCCATCCCATGGCTGTGGTGGATTTGGAATGGGGAGGTGTGACAGGCCCTATGAAGGTAGCTGTGTCAAAGGTGCTCCCAGTCCAGTGTTTACTGGGCAATGACCTTGAAGCCTCTGCGTGGTCAGAGGTGGAGAGAGGACTCCATATGAAAATATTGGAGCTCCCTGAGTGGGTATGTGCTGTGACTAGGTCACAGACTAGCCAGAAGGGAGGGGCTGGACACTTGGACCCTGGAACAAAGGGCCAAGCATCCATGGACAAGGGTACTGGGCCTGGTGAGCCAGCCCAGGGAACTCCAGAGGTGCAGGCAGAATCCAACCCTGCTGGGGAGGATCTGGCCTCGGAGGGAGGGACTCCATCCCTGCCAGAGCTGTCAGATTTGGCAGAACTGACAGGAGCAGGTGGACCCTCCAGAGAGGAGTTCAGTCAGGGACAGCGTGACTGTCCCACCCTTGAGAGCTTGAGGCGGATTGCTTCTAAGCAAGAGGAAGGGGATGACAGTGGGTTTCATAGAATCTACTGGGAAGATGGACTGCTTTATACTGAGGCCAGAAACCTCAAGGAGGGGGCCACCAGGAGGTTGGTGGTGCCCCAGAGGTACAGAGAGTTCATCCTGACTTTGGGTCATGACATCCCCTTGGCAGGACATTTGGGACAGACAAAGACATGGAACCGGTTGGTGAACCATTTCTACTGGCCCCATATGTCTGAAAAGGTAAAGGAGTTTTGCAGCTCCTGTGTCACCTGTCAGGCCAGTGGCAAGGCAGGGGGCAAGACAAAGGCTCCCCTAGTACCACTGCCAGTGGTTGGGGTTCCTTTTGAAAGGGTGGGGATGGACATTGTTGGTCCCCTGGACCCACCTACTGCATCAGGGAATAGGTATATCTTAGTGGTAGTTGACCATGCCACTAGATACCCTGAAGCCATACCTCTTAGAACCATTGATGCTCCTGCAGTGGCTAGAGCACTACTTGGTGTGTTCACCAGAGTGGGTTTTCCAAAAGAGGTGGTGTCAGATAGGGGCACGAACTTCCTGTCCAGCTATCTGACTGCTATGTGGGATGAGTGTGGTGTCAACTACAAGTTCACCACCCCCTATCACCCACAAGCAAATGGTCTTGTTGAGAGATTCAACAAAACCCTGAAGGGCATGATAAATGGGTTGTCAGAGAAACTCAGGAGGAGATGGGATGTTCTCCTCCCATGCTTACTGTTTGCCTACAGGGAGGTGCCACAGAAAGGGGTTGGTTTCAGTCCCTTTGAGTTGGTGTTTGGACACCCTGTGAGGGGGCCATTGAGCCTGCTAAGAGAGTCTCTAGAGAAGCCTCTTAAAGAAGCTAAGGACAATGTGCTTGATTATGTGCTAGGCCTGAGATCTAGAATGGCAGAGTACATGTACAAGGCAAACAGGAAACTGGAGGCCAGCCAGGAGCTCATGAAGCACTGGTATGATCAGAAGGCTACTATGCCTGAGTATACTCCAGGACAATTGGTGTGGGTGTTGGAGCCTGTGGCTCCCAGGGCCCTCCATGACAAGTGGAGTGGGCCCTATCCAATCTTAGAAAAGAAGGGTGAGGTTACCTATTTGGTTGACCTTGGCACCCCCAGGAACCCTCATAGGGTCCTGCATGTGAATAGATTGAAACCCCACCATGACAGGGCAGACATGACCATGTTACTGGTCACTGATGAGGGTGTGGAGGAGGAAACTGAGCCTGTGCCCAACCTCCTCTCCACTAATGTGCAAGATGGGTCAGTGGAGGGGGTGATACTCTCTCCCAAGTTGACAGACCAGCAGCACAGAGACTGTAAGCAAGTGCTGGAGCAGTTTGCTGGCCTGTTCTCTTTGACCCCAGGCATCACTGAGTGGTGTGTGCATCACATTGACACTGGTGACAGCCTACCTGTCAAGAATAAACTGTACAGGACATCTGACCATGTCAGAGCCAGCATTAAAGCTGAGGTTGCTAAGATGCTGGACTTGGGGGTAATTGAACCGTCTGAGAGTCCATGGGCCAGTCCAGTGGTGCTGGTACCCAAACCTAATCCTCAGGGGGGACCCAAGGAGTTAAGGTTCTGTGTGGACTACAGAGGATTGAATGCAGTCACAAAGACTGACGCTCACCCTATACCTAGAGCTGATGAGCTCATTGATAGGTTAGGGGCTGCTAAGTACCTGAGTACTTTTGATTTGACTTCAGGTTACTGGCAGATTGCCCTCACTGATGGAGCAAAGGAGAGGTCAGCATTCTCCACCCCAGAGGGACATTATCAGTTCAAGGTAATGCCCTTTGGTTTAAAGAATGCACCTGCCACCTTCCAAAGGTTGGTGAACAGGGTCTTGTCTGGGTTGGAACAGTTCAGTGCAGCTTACCTGGATGACATAGCTGTGTATAGTTCTACCTGGGGAGATCACTTAAGCCACCTAAGGGAAGTGCTTCAGGCCATGCAGCAGGCAGGCCTGACTATTAAGGCAAGCAAGTGCCAAATAGGGCAGAGTTCTGTGGTGTACCTGGGCCACCTGGTAGGTGGGGGCCATGTACAGCCTCTCCAAGCTAAAATCCAAACTATTTTGGATTGGACAGCACCTGTTACCCAGACTCAGGTCAGGGCATTCCTTGGACTGACAGGGTACTATAGAAGGTTTGTTCAAAATTATGGGACCATTGTGGGGCCCCTAACAGAACTGACTTCTAAAAAGAGGCCCAAGAAGGTGACTTGGACCCCAGAGTGTCAGAAGGCTTTTGACACTCTGAAAGCTGCTATGTGTTCAGCACCAGTGTTACTGGCCCCTGACTACACAAAAGAATTTGTAGTTCAGACAGATGCTTCAGAGCAAGGGATTGGGGCAGTGTTGTCACAGCTAAATGAAGGGGGCCTTGATCAGCCAGTTGCCTTTATTAGCCGGAGGCTTCTTCCCAGAGAGCAGAGATGGAGTGCCATTGAGAGAGAGGCTTTTGCTGTGGTGTGGTCACTGAAAAAGTTGAGACCATATTTGTTTGGGACTCACTTTCGTGTTCAAACTGACCACAGGCCTCTCAGATGGCTCATGCAGATGAGAGGGGAGAATCCCAAGCTGTTAAGGTGGTCCATTTCCCTACAGGGAATGGACTTTACAGTGGAACACAGACCTGGGGTTGCCCATGCCAATGCAGATGGACTTTCCAGGTTTTTCCACTTAGCTGAGGAGGACTACCAGGGTGTAGGTTAGTAACCCCTCACCTTTCGTTTGGGGGGGCTATGTTGTAAAGTCATCCTGTGCCCTGGGCACCCCCAACTTTTTGCTGACTGGAACTGGTGGTAACTGACTCTGACTGACCCTGGGCTCTGTTTAACCAGGCCCAGGGCCAGTGCCATGCTGAAACACTTAGATAACAGTAAAGCACCTACATACACTAGGGTACACTTTGGGTTGGGGTACCCCTGTAATTGGCATGACCTACCCCATAAGCCCCTAGTATATAATAGGGCAGGGGATTGAAACTACCTAGAAGTCCCCAGTATCCTGGGGCATGGCAGTTTAGAGGCCAGCAGCCTTTTTGCACTTGCATGTGTGCCCTGCTGAAGCCTGTGGTCAGTTTAAAAGCAGCCCTGGGCGCCAGGATTGCTCTTAAACATGTAAATTGTGGCCAAACTCGACTTTGGGGTTTGGGGCACTTAAAACTGGTCAACCTAAAATGTTTTGGCATAATAATGACCCCCAGGGTCTCCCTAGGTATCCCAGGGGTGGGGGGTCAGGTATCTATAAGGTAGACCCTTATAAAATGAGTTTATATATGCCCTGGGTTAAGTGAAATTCACATTTCACTCTCCCCATTGTGTAAAGTGCTGCCCAAATTCGACTTTGATGCTGGGGGCACTGGGCATGGAGGATCTGCAATATTTTTACAGATTCAGCACCCCTAGGGTCTCCCCTAGGTGACCTATGGGGTGGGGGTCCTGTGAAAATAAGCCAAGTACTTATAAAATATGTTTTTGTAAGTCCTGGTGCTGGAAAAATGGCCCATGTCATTTTTCCCATTGCAAACCCCCTGCCCCATAGGTTAACATGGGGGAAAGTTATTAAACAATAACTTCTGATAGGAGAGGGATAAAGATTCCATTCAAAGACTCACTAGAATGGTATTGATAAATCCTACAATATGATGTTATTGAATTTTTCCCAAAGTGAACAGACAAGAAGTTATAACACTTTCTGGGTTTTAGTTCCAAATCCAGCCTTCCAGTGCTCTGCCCTGATTGGTCAGAGTTAAGGGGATTAGCCAGCCTGCCTGAAGAGGTGATAAAGATCCCCTGGGGCCAGCCAGATGGACTGGGAGGGCAGTGAGCTGTTCTGCAGGAATGCCAGGCCAGGGGGAGGGGTCGTAAACAATGAGCTTCAAAGGGGCAGAGCCCAGAGCAGTGTCATTAACAGCTTTGAACCCCCACCTCAGCCAGATGGCAGGATTAAGGAAGATATGTGCAGATGTAGGGAGGAGAGGCTAGGTTAATTAGCCAACTCAGTGGGAGTGTTTAGCCAGCTCTTACCTCCTTGCTGGAAAATCAGCCATTATGGATTTGGAAGCTTTGTTGCACTCTGGGATAGAATAATGCCACACTCTGCAGGAAGGAGTCACTCAAGTGGGAGGTTACCCTACTCCTATTGGTGAAGCTTGACCTCCTGGATGACCCAGAGACTGTGGAATAAGTATCTGAGAGAGGCCCAGCCCCTCAGATCTGCTGCTTGAAACTGAAGAAAGCAAGACTGGCCCTGCTGAAAACTTCTGCTGTGCAAAGACTTCTAAGGCCTGACCTCTGGAGACTGCACCACCTGAAACTACAGCTTTGTGGACTAACTGTGCTGAGTAAAAGAAGTCAAGAGTGGACTCCCTGCAAGCTACAGGTTAACAGAGCTCATCTGGACCCTCACCACCAAGAATCACCAACCTGGGGAGCTACCAGTGGATTTGTAAGGGTGACGTCCAGTGCATTGTGGGAATTGAAGTCCTCAACTTTCAAGGACCATCTTGGAGCTTCCAGACCCTTGGAGTAAGTTTGAGACACTTTGGGACCCTTTGAGGAACTTCAGGAAGAAGTTCAGGAAGTTTGGGGAACTTTGGAGGAACTTTGAAAAAAAGCTCCATAGGGGGACCGACTCATCCTGGTCAGCCAAGCCGCCTGCCTTCAACCGCGAGCCGGCCAAGCCCACCAGGTTCGTCCCGCTAAAAGCTCCATCGCATCGACTTCCAGAGATTGACCGGGACTAGCGAAAATCTGAAGCCGGCGAACCCTCACCGGATCCGGCTACATGAGGAGCATCGAGGGACCCCACGAGAAAAAGCTCCAGAAAAGCTTCTAAGTCCGCTCGTAAGAAAGTCGACCGGGAACAACCGCGAGCGCCAATCCGCCTGCCTTCCATCGCGTGTCGGCCTGGATTGTTGGATTGCCCCGCTGAAGCGATCTTGAAAAAGTTTCTAAGTCCGCTCCAGGGAAGTTCACCGGGAGATCGTCGAAAGGCTATCCGGCGGAGCCGCACCGGATCCGGACTGACGGAGAGCGTCGAGGGGCCTCGAGGAGAAAAGCTCCAGAAAAGTTTCTAAGTGCGAAGGTAAAAACATTGACCGGGACCTTCCGCGTGGGGTATCCGCTCAGGGCTCCATCGCGGTCGGCCTTAAACTTTGACTTTGGCCCGGTCTATCGCGAGGCTATGTCCCAATATGGTGCTATATGCTTCTAAGTGCTATATTTTATTTAAACTTTGAAAATTCATATCTCCGGTTCCCTACATTGGATTTTTGTCGTTTTGGTGTCATTTTAAAGATAAAAATATTTCCTATTTTTATAAATTGGTGTTGGATTTTTATTATGTGTTGTGTCTTAATTGTTTACTGAATTGGTGTTTTTAAATGCTTTACATACCTGTCTTTGAAGTTAAGCCTGTCTGCTCGCAGCCACGTTACCAGGGGTTGAGCATAGGAATAATTTTCTGAGACCTATGCTGAGTCCTATCATGTGTTAGTGGCCTTATTGCCAGTGGCAGACCTACATTTGCCCCTACCAATAATCCACTTTCCAACATTTGGTGCTCAGCGGTGTGGATGTGGACTTGTGTTTAAAAAATACACCTTTCAGTGAATGAATTAAGATTATAAAAATCCTCTAAATTGCCTTAGAACAAAACTTTTGAGTTTGATTTTTGGAATTTGGACTAAACTGTTTTTAATCCATTGTTTTGATTTTTCCAAATTGTTCTAAGTCTATTGTGCCTCGTGTTGTGACCCAAAACTAGGGAACCATGGAGTTGGACCTGGCTAAACTGTCCCAGTGTAAGTTGACTGAGCTTAGGGAACAGTGTAGGCTTAGGGGCTGCCTGCTTCCAAGAGGTATAGGAAGGCAGGGTTGTTTCAGTTTATACAAGCCCATGACCAGGCAGCTGAGGGGAATCAAGGGGGGATAGAGGGTGTCCCCCCTACCTCCCCCAAGAGAGGGAGGAGGTTGAGGATGATGCCTCTTCCATTATAACTAGTGTAAGCCAACAGAATCCTGATGGTGGGAGTGGGGAAGGGTCCCTTACTCAGGAACCACTACGGTCCCTTGCAGAGAGACAGCTTCAGGCTCAATTAGCTTTGATAGCTTTAGAGCAAAGGAAACTGGATTTGGCTGAGAAGAGGTGGGAGAAGGAGGAGAAGAGAAATGGTGGCAGCGAAAGCGAAGAAGATGCTGAGATGTCCAGGGGTGGCAGATTTGAACCTAAACTTCCAAAGGGTATTGTGCCCAAGTACACTGAGGGGGATGACATTGACAAATGGCTTGCAGCTTTTGAGAGGGCCCTTAAGATGAGTAGGGTCCACTCTAGGTATTGGGGTGCACTCCTGTGGGAGTTGATTCCAGTAGCTGGGAGGGATAGGCTCCTGACCCTGAAGGGAGAGGATGCAGAATCATACCAGCAGATGAAAGCCTGCTTAGTCAAGAGGTTTGGTCTGACTCCAGAGCAGTACAGGGTGAAGTTTAGGAACACCCAGAAATTGAATTCCAAGTCTTGGATAGACTTTGTGGATGTTTCAGTGAAGGCACTGGAAGGCTGGATTTGTGGTAACAAAGTGAGCACTTATGAGGGATTGTATAATTTGTTTTTGAAAGAACACATTTTGACTCATTGTGCAGAAGAGAAGTTACGCCAGTATCTAGTGGACTCTAAGCTGACAGACCCCAGAGAGTTGGGGGAGTCAGCTGATGAGTGGGTGAGAACCCGGGTTTCCATTCAGCACCAGGGGGTGACCAGAAGAAAGGAGGACAGGTCCCTCCCCAAGGGAAAGCCCAGGGAAATGAAGGTCAAAAACCTAAGGAGTCCTCCAAAGACCCACAAAAACCTGCACAAGGAGGGGGGCCCCGAGCCAACCCAAATCCAAAGGGAGGTGGATTCAAGGAAAGAATGGTAGGTTCTTTGATCCCTCAAAAGTGGGTAAGTGCTTTGACTGTAATCAGCCAGGGCACAAGCAGGGAGATGCTGTCTGCACTAAGAAGCTCCCCCTAAGGGGCCATCTACAGGGATTGCCAGTGTGAGTGTAGGGGTGGAGAGTGGTACACCAGAAGGGGGTATTCCAGTAGGGGCAGCAACCTTAGTGTCCCTGGGTGGGGTGAATATTGCAACCCTGGATGCCTTACCTCCAAACATGGAGAAGTACAGGCAGAGACCTAAAGTGAATGGGACTGAGGTTGAGGCTATCAGAGACACTGGGGCTAGTGTAACTATGGTCCTGGCTGAGCTGGTGCCTCCAGAGAGGGTGATACCTGGTGAGTTTCACCAGGTGACTTATGCAGACAGCACTACCAAAATCCATCCCATGGCTGTGGTGGATTTGGAATGGGGAGGTGTGACAGGCCCTATGAAGGTAGCTGTGTCAAAGGTGCTCCCAGTCCAGTGTTTACTGGGCAATGACCTTGAAGCCTCTGCGTGGTCAGAGGTGGAGAGAGGACTCCATATGAAAATATTGGAGCTCCCTGAGTGGGTATGTGCTGTGACTAGGTCACAGACTAGCCAGAAGGGAGGGGCTGGACACTTGGACCCTGGAACAAAGGGCCAAGCATCCATGGACAAGGGTACTGGGCCTGGTGAGCCAGCCCAGGGAACTCCAGAGGTGCAGGCAGAATCCAACCCTGCTGGGGAGGATCTGGCCTCGGAGGGAGGGACTCCATCCCTGCCAGAGCTGTCAGATTTGGCAGAACTGACAGGAGCAGGTGGACCCTCCAGAGAGGAGTTCAGTCAGGGACAGCGTGACTGTCCCACCCTTGAGAGCTTGAGGCGGATTGCTTCTAAGCAAGAGGAAGGGGATGACAGTGGGTTTCATAGAATCTACTGGGAAGATGGACTGCTTTATACTGAGGCCAGAAACCTCAAGGAGGGGGCCACCAGGAGGTTGGTGGTGCCCCAGAGGTACAGAGAGTTCATCCTGACTTTGGGTCATGACATCCCCTTGGCAGGACATTTGGGACAGACAAAGACATGGAACCGGTTGGTGAACCATTTCTACTGGCCCCATATGTCTGAAAAGGTAAAGGAGTTTTGCAGCTCCTGTGTCACCTGTCAGGCCAGTGGCAAGGCAGGGGGCAAGACAAAGGCTCCCCTAGTACCACTGCCAGTGGTTGGGGTTCCTTTTGAAAGGGTGGGGATGGACATTGTTGGTCCCCTGGACCCACCTACTGCATCAGGGAATAGGTATATCTTAGTGGTAGTTGACCATGCCACTAGATACCCTGAAGCCATACCTCTTAGAACCATTGATGCTCCTGCAGTGGCTAGAGCACTACTTGGTGTGTTCACCAGAGTGGGTTTTCCAAAAGAGGTGGTGTCAGATAGGGGCACGAACTTCCTGTCCAGCTATCTGACTGCTATGTGGGATGAGTGTGGTGTCAACTACAAGTTCACCACCCCCTATCACCCACAAGCAAATGGTCTTGTTGAGAGATTCAACAAAACCCTGAAGGGCATGATAAATGGGTTGTCAGAGAAACTCAGGAGGAGATGGGATGTTCTCCTCCCATGCTTACTGTTTGCCTACAGGGAGGTGCCACAGAAAGGGGTTGGTTTCAGTCCCTTTGAGTTGGTGTTTGGACACCCTGTGAGGGGGCCATTGAGCCTGCTAAGAGAGTCTCTAGAGAAGCCTCTTAAAGAAGCTAAGGACAATGTGCTTGATTATGTGCTAGGCCTGAGATCTAGAATGGCAGAGTACATGTACAAGGCAAACAGGAAACTGGAGGCCAGCCAGGAGCTCATGAAGCACTGGTATGATCAGAAGGCTACTATGCCTGAGTATACTCCAGGACAATTGGTGTGGGTGTTGGAGCCTGTGGCTCCCAGGGCCCTCCATGACAAGTGGAGTGGGCCCTATCCAATCTTAGAAAAGAAGGGTGAGGTTACCTATTTGGTTGACCTTGGCACCCCCAGGAACCCTCATAGGGTCCTGCATGTGAATAGATTGAAACCCCACCATGACAGGGCAGACATGACCATGTTACTGGTCACTGATGAGGGTGTGGAGGAGGAAACTGAGCCTGTGCCCAACCTCCTCTCCACTAATGTGCAAGATGGGTCAGTGGAGGGGGTGATACTCTCTCCCAAGTTGACAGACCAGCAGCACAGAGACTGTAAGCAAGTGCTGGAGCAGTTTGCTGGCCTGTTCTCTTTGACCCCAGGCATCACTGAGTGGTGTGTGCATCACATTGACACTGGTGACAGCCTACCTGTCAAGAATAAACTGTACAGGACATCTGACCATGTCAGAGCCAGCATTAAAGCTGAGGTTGCTAAGATGCTGGACTTGGGGGTAATTGAACCGTCTGAGAGTCCATGGGCCAGTCCAGTGGTGCTGGTACCCAAACCTAATCCTCAGGGGGGACCCAAGGAGTTAAGGTTCTGTGTGGACTACAGAGGATTGAATGCAGTCACAAAGACTGACGCTCACCCTATACCTAGAGCTGATGAGCTCATTGATAGGTTAGGGGCTGCTAAGTACCTGAGTACTTTTGATTTGACTTCAGGTTACTGGCAGATTGCCCTCACTGATGGAGCAAAGGAGAGGTCAGCATTCTCCACCCCAGAGGGACATTATCAGTTCAAGGTAATGCCCTTTGGTTTAAAGAATGCACCTGCCACCTTCCAAAGGTTGGTGAACAGGGTCTTGTCTGGGTTGGAACAGTTCAGTGCAGCTTACCTGGATGACATAGCTGTGTATAGTTCTACCTGGGGAGATCACTTAAGCCACCTAAGGGAAGTGCTTCAGGCCATGCAGCAGGCAGGCCTGACTATTAAGGCAAGCAAGTGCCAAATAGGGCAGAGTTCTGTGGTGTACCTGGGCCACCTGGTAGGTGGGGGCCATGTACAGCCTCTCCAAGCTAAAATCCAAACTATTTTGGATTGGACAGCACCTGTTACCCAGACTCAGGTCAGGGCATTCCTTGGACTGACAGGGTACTATAGAAGGTTTGTTCAAAATTATGGGACCATTGTGGGGCCCCTAACAGAACTGACTTCTAAAAAGAGGCCCAAGAAGGTGACTTGGACCCCAGAGTGTCAGAAGGCTTTTGACACTCTGAAAGCTGCTATGTGTTCAGCACCAGTGTTACTGGCCCCTGACTACACAAAAGAATTTGTAGTTCAGACAGATGCTTCAGAGCAAGGGATTGGGGCAGTGTTGTCACAGCTAAATGAAGGGGGCCTTGATCAGCCAGTTGCCTTTATTAGCAGGAGGCTTCTTCCCAGAGAGCAGAGATGGAGTGCCATTGAGAGAGAGGCTTTTGCTGTGGTGTGGTCACTGAAAAAGTTGAGACCATATTTGTTTGGGACTCACTTTCGTGTTCAAACTGACCACAGGCCTCTCAGATGGCTCATGCAGATGAGAGGGGAGAATCCCAAGCTGTTAAGGTGGTCCATTTCCCTACAGGGAATGGACTTTACAGTGGAACACAGACCTGGGGTTGCCCATGCCAATGCAGATGGACTTTCCAGGTTTTTCCACTTAGCTGAGGAGGACTACCAGGGTGTAGGTTAGTAACCCCTCACCTTTCGTTTGGGGGGGGCTATGTTGTAAAGTCATCCTGTGCCCTGGGCACCCCCAACTTTTTGCTGACTGGAACTGGTGGTAACTGACTCTGACTGACCCTGGGCTCTGTTTAACCAGGCCCAGGGCCAGTGCCATGCTGAAACACTTAGATAACAGTAAAGCACCTACATACACTAGGGTACACTTTGGGTTGGGGTACCCCTGTAATTGGCATGACCTACCCCATAAGCCCCTAGTATATAATAGGGCAGGGGATTGAAACTACCTAGAAGTCCCCAGTATCCTGGGGCATGGCAGTTTAGAGGCCAGCAGCCTTTTTGCACTTGCATGTGTGCCCTGCTGAAGCCTGTGGTCAGTTTAAAAGCAGCCCTGGGCGCCAGGATTGCTCTTAAACATGTAAATTGTGGCCAAACTCGACTTTGGGGTTTGGGGCACTTAAAACTGGTCAACCTAAAATGTTTTGGCATAATAATGACCCCCAGGGTCTCCCCTAGGTATCCCAGGGGTGGGGGGTCAGGTATCTATAAGGTAGACCCTTATAAAATGAGTTTATATATGCCCTGGGTTAAGTGAAATTCACATTTCACTCTCCCCATTGTGTAAAGTGCTGCCCAAATTCGACTTTGATGCTGGGGGCACTGGGCATGGAGGATCTGCAATATTTTTACAGATTCAGCACCCCTAGGGTCTCCCCTAGGTGACCTATGGGGTGGGGGTCCTGTGAAAATAAGCCAAGTACTTATAAAATATGTTTTTGTAAGTCCTGGTGCTGGAAAAATGGCCCATGTCATTTTTCCCATTGCAAACCCCCTGCCCCATAGGTTAACATGGGGGAAAGTTATTAAACAATAACTTCTGATAGGAGAGGGATAAAGATTCCATTCAAAGACTCACTAGAATGGTATTGATAAATCCTACAATATGATGTTATTGAATTTTTCCCAAAGTGAACAGACAAGAAGTTATAACACTTTCTGGGTTTTAGTTCCAAATCCAGCCTTCCAGTGCTCTGCCCTGATTGGTCAGAGTTAAGGGGATTAGCCAGCCTGCCTGAAGAGGTGATAAAGATCCCCTGGGGCCAGCCAGATGGACTGGGAGGGCAGTGAGCTGTTCTGCAGGAATGCCAGGCCAGGGGAGGGGTCGTAAACAATGAGCTTCAAAGGGGCAGAGCCCAGAGCAGTGTCATTAACAGCTTTGAACCCCCACCTCAGCCAGATGGCAGGATTAAGGAAGATATGTGCAGATGTAGGGAGGAGAGGCTAGGTTAATTAGCCAACTCAGTGGGAGTGTTTAGCCAGCTCTTACCTCCTTGCTGGAAAATCAGCCATTATGGATTTGGAAGCTTTGTTGCACTCTGGGATAGAATAATGCCACACTCTGCAGGAAGGAGTCACTCAAGTGGGAGGTTACCCTACTCCTATTGGTGAAGCTTGACCTCCTGGATGACCCAGAGACTGTGGAATAAGTATCTGAGAGAGGCCCAGCCCCTCAGATCTGCTGCTTGAAACTGAAGAAAGCAAGACTGGCCCTGCTGAAAACTTCTGCTGTGCAAAGACTTCTAAGGCCTGACCTCTGGAGACTGCACCACCTGAAACTACAGCTTTGTGGACTAACTGTGCTGAGTAAAAGAAGTCAAGAGTGGACTCCCTGCAAGCTACAGGTTAACAGAGCTCATCTGGACCCTCACCACCAAGAATCACCAACCTGGGGAGCTACCAGTGGATTTGTAAGGGTGACGTCCAGTGCATTGTGGGAATTGAAGTCCTCAACTTTCAAGGACCATCTTGGAGCTTCCAGACCCTTGGAGTAAGTTTGAGACACTTTGGGACCCTTTGAGGAACTTCAGGAAGAAGTTCAGGAAGTTTGGGGAACTTTGGAGGAACTTTGAAAAAAAGCTCCATAGGGGGACCGACTCATCCTGGTCAGCCAAGCCGCCTGCCTTCAACCGCGAGCCGGCCAAGCCCACCAGGTTCGTCCCGCTAAAAGCTCCATCGCATCGACTTCCAGAGATTGACCGGGACTAGCGAAAATCTGAAGCCGGCGAACCCTCACCGGATCCGGCTACATGAGGAGCATCGAGGGACCCCACGAGAAAAAGCTCCAGAAAAGCTTCTAAGTCCGCTCGTAAGAAAGTCGACCGGGAACAACCGCGAGCGCCAATCCGCCTGCCTTCCATCGCGTGTCGGCCTGGATTGTTGGATTGCCCCGCTGAAGCGATCTTGAAAAAGTTTCTAAGTCCGCTCCAGGGAAGTTCACCGGGAGATCGTCGAAAGGCTATCCGGCGGAGCCGCACCGGATCCGGACTGACGGAGAGCGTCGAGGGGCCTCGAGGAGAAAAGCTCCAGAAAAGTTTCTAAGTGCGAAGGTAAAAACATTGACCGGGACCTTCCGCGTGGGGTATCCGCTCAGGGCTCCATCGCGGTCGGCCTTAAACTTTGACTTTGGCCCGGTCTATCGCGAGGCTATGTCCCAATATGGTGCTATATGCTTCTAAGTGCTATATTTTATTTAAACTTTGAAAATTCATATCTCCGGTTCCCTACATTGGATTTTTGTCGTTTTGGTGTCATTTTAAAGATAAAAATATTTCCTATTTTTATAAATTGGTGTTGGATTTTTATTATGTGTTGTGTCTTAATTATTTACTGAATTGGTGTTTTTAAATGCTTTACATACCTGTCTTTGAAGTTAAGCCTGTCTGCTCGCAGCCACGTTACCAGGGGTTGAGCATAGGAATAATTTTCTGAGACCTATGCTGAGTCCTATCATGTGTTAGTGGCCTTATTGCCAGTGGCAGACCTACATTTGCCCCTACCAATAATCCACTTTCCAACATTTGGTGCGCAGCGGTGGGATGTGGACTTGTGTTTAAAAAATACACCTTTCAGTGAATGAATTAAGATTATAAAAATCCTCTAAATTGCCTTAGAACAAAACTTTTGAGTTTGATTTTTGGAATTTGGACTAAACTGTTTTTAATCCATTGTTTTGATTTTTCCAAATTGTTCTAAGTCTATTGTGCCTCGTGTTGTGACCCAAAACTAGGGAACCATGGAGTTGGACCTGGCTAAACTGTCCCAGTGTAAGTTGACTGAGCTTAGGGAACAGTGTAGGCTTAGGGGCTGCCTGCTTCCAAGAGGTATAGGAAGGCAGGGTTGTTTCAGTTTATACAAGCCCATGACCAGGCAGCTGAGGGGAATCAAGGGGGGATAGAGGGTGTCCCCCCTACCTCCCCCAAGAGAGGGAGGAGGTTGAGGATGATGCCTCTTCCATTATAACTAGTGTAAGCCAACAGAATCCTGATGGTGGGAGTGGGGAAGGGTCCCTTACTCAGGAACCACTACGGTCCCTTGCAGAGAGACAGCTTCAGGCTCAATTAGCTTTGATAGCTTTAGAGCAAAGGAAACTGGATTTGGCTGAGAAGAGGTGGGAGAAGGAGGAGAAGAGAAATGGTGGCAGCGAAAGCGAAGAAGATGCTGAGATGTCCAGGGGTGGCAGATTTGAACCTAAACTTCCAAAGGGTATTGTGCCCAAGTACACTGAGGGGGATGACATTGACAAATGGCTTGCAGCTGTTGAGAGGGCCCTTAAGGTGAGTAGGGTCCACTCTAGGTATTGGGGTGCACTCCTGTGGGAGTTGATTCCAGTAGCTGGGAGGGATAGGCTCCTGACCCTGAAGGGAGAGGATGCAGAATCATACCAGCAGATGAAAGCCTGCTTAGTCAAGAGGTTTGGTCTGACTCCAGAGCAGTACAGGGTGAAGTTTAGGAACACCCAGAAATTGAATTCCAAGTCTTGGATAGACTTTGTGGATGTTTCAGTGAAGGCACTGGAAGGCTGGATTTGTGGTAACAAAGTGAGCACTTATGAGGGATTGTATAATTTGTTTTTGAAAGAACACATTTTGACTCATTGTGCAGAAGAGAAGTTACGCCAGTATCTAGTGGACTCTAAGCTGACAGACCCCAGAGAGTTGGGGGAGTCAGCTGATGAGTGGGTGAGAACCCGGGTTTCCATTCAGCACCAGGGGGTGACCAGAAGAAAGGAGGACAGGTCCCTCCCCAAGGGAAAGCCCAGGGAAATGAAGGTCAAAAACCTAAGGAGTCCTCCAAAGACCCACAAAAACCTGCACAAGGAGGGGGGCCCCGAGCCAACCCAAATCCAAAGGGAGGTGGATTCAAGGAAAGAATGGTAGGTTCTTTGATCCCTCAAAAGTGGGTAAGTGCTTTGACTGTAATCAGCCAGGGCACAAGCAGGGAGATGCTGTCTGCACTAAGAAGCTCCCCCCTAAGGGGCCATCTACAGGGATTGCCAGTGTGAGTGTAGGGGTGGAGAGTGGTACACCAGAAGGGGGTATTCCAGTAGGGGCAGAAACCTTAGTGTCCCTGGGTGGGGTGAATATTGCAACCCTGGATGCCTTACCTCCAAACATGGAGAAGTACAGGCAGAGACCTAAAGTGAATGGGACTGAGGTTGAGGCTATCAGAGACACTGGGGCTAGTGTAACTATGGTCCTGGCTGAGCTGGTGCCTCCAGAGAGGGTGATACCTGGTGAGTTTCACCAGGTGACTTATGCAGACAGCACTACCAAAATCCATCCCATGGCTATGGTGGATTTGGAATGGTGAGGTGTGACAGGCCCTATGAAGGTAGCTGTGTCAAAGGTGCTCCCAGTCCAGTGTTTACTGGGCAATGACCTTGAAGCCTCTGCGTGGTCAGAGGTGGAGAGAGGACTCCATATGAAAATATTGGAGCTCCCTGAGTGGGTATGTGCTGTGACTAGGTCACAGACTAGCCAGAAAGGAGGGGCTGGACACTTGGACCCTGGAACAAAGGGCCAAGCATCCATGGACAAGGGTACTGGGCCTGGTGAGCCAGCCCAGGGAACTCCAGAGGTGCAGGCAGAATCCAACCCTGCTGGGGAGGATCTGGCCTCGGAGGGAGGGACTCCATCCCTGCCAGAGCTGTCAGATTTGGCAGAACTGACAGGAGCAGGTGGACCCTCCAGAGAGGAGTTCAGTCAGGGACAGCGTGACTGTCCCACCCTTGAGAGCTTGAGGCGGATTGCTTCTAAGCAAGAGGAAGGGGATGACAGTGGGTTTCATAGAATCTACTGGGAAGATGGACTGCTTTATACTGAGGCCAGAAACCTCAAGGAGGGGGCCACCAGGAGGTTGGTGGTGCCCCAGAGGTACAGAGAGTTCATCCTGACTTTGGGTCATGACATCCCCTTGGCAGGACATTTGGGACAGACAAAGACATGGAACCGGTTGGTGAACCATTTCTACTGGCCCCATATGTCTGAAAAGGTAAAGGAGTTTTGCAGCTCCTGTGTCACCTGTCAGGCCAGTGGCAAGGCAGGGGGCAAGACAAAGGCTCCCCTAGTACCACTGCCAGTGGTTGGGGTTCCTTTTGAAAGGGTGGGGATGGACATTGTTGGTCCCCTGGACCCACCTACTGCATCAGGGAATAGGTATATCTTAGTGGTAGTTGACCATGCCACTAGATACCCTGAAGCCATACCTCTTAGAACCATTGATGCTCCTGCAGTGGCTAGAGCACTACTTGGTGTGTTCACCAGAGTGGGTTTTCCAAAAGAGGTGGTGTCAGATAGGGGCATGAACTTCCTGTCCAGCTATCTGACTGCTATGTGGGATGAGTGTGGTGTCAACTACAAGTTCACCACCCCCTATCACCCACAAGCAAATGGTCTTGTTGAGAGATTCAACAAAACCCTGAAGGGAATGATAAATGGGTTGTCAGAGAAACTCAGGAGGAGATGGGATGTTCTCCTCCCATGCTTACTGTTTTCCTACAGGGAGGTGCCACAGAAAGGGGTTGGTTTCAGTCCCTTTGAGTTGGTGTTTGGACACCCTGTGAGGGGGCCATTGAGCCTGCTAAGAGAGTCTCTAGAGAAGCCTCTTAAAGAAGCTAAGGACAATGTGCTTGATTATGTGCTAGGCCTGAGATCTAGAATGGCAGAGTACATGTACAAGGCAAACAGGAAACTGGAGGCCAGCCAGGAGCTCATGAAGCACTGGTATGATCAGAAGGCTACTATGCCTGAGTATACTCCAGGACAATTGGTGTGGGTGTTGGAGCCTGTGGCTCCCAGGGCCCTCCATGACAAGTGGAGTGGGCCCTATCCAATCTTAGAAAAGAAGGGTGAGGTTACCTATTTGGTTGACCTTGGCACCCCCAGGAACCCTCATAGGGTCCTGCATGTGAATAGATTGAAACCCCACCATGACAGGGCAGACATGACCATGTTACTGGTCACTGATGAGGGTGTGGAGGAGGAAACTGAGCCTGTGCCCAACCTCCTCTCCACTAATGTGCAAGATGGGTCAGTGGAGGGGGTGATACTCTCTCCCAAGTTGACAGACCAGCAGCACAGAGACTGTAAGCAAGTGCTGGAGCAGTTTGCTGGCCTGTTCTCTTTGACCCCAGGCACCACTGAGTGGTGTGTGCATCACATTGACACTGGTGACAGCCTACCTGTCAAGAATAAACTGTACAGGACATCTGACCATGTCAGAGCCAGCATTAAAGCTGAGGTTGCTAAGATGCTGGACTTGGGGGTAATTGAACCGTCTGAGAGTCCATGGGCCAGTCCAGTGGTGCTGGTACCCAAACCTAATCCTCAGGGGGGACCCAAGGAGTTAAGGTTCTGTGTGGACTACAGAGGATTGAATGCAGTCACAAAGACTGACGCTCACCCTATACCTAGAGCTGATGAGCTCATTGATAGGTTAGGGGCTGCTAAGTACCTGAGTACTTTTGATTTGACTTCAGGTTACTGGCAGATTGCCCTCACTGATGGAGCAAAGGAGAGGTCAGCATTCTCCACCCCAGAGGGACATTATCAGTTCAAGGTAATGCCCTTTGGTTTAAAGAATGCACCTGCCACCTTCCAAAGGTTGGTGAACAGGGTCTTGTCTGGGTTGGAACAGTTCAGTGCAGCTTACCTGGATGACATAGCTGTGTATAGTTCTACCTGGGGAGATCACTTAAGCCACCTAAGGGAAGTGCTTCAGGCCATGCAGCAGGCAGGCCTGACTATTAAGGCAAGCAAGTGCCAAATAGGGCAGAGTTCTGTGGTGTACCTGGGCCACCTGGTAGGTGGGGGCCATGTACAGCCTCTCCAAGCTAAAATCCAAACTATTTTGGATTGGACAGCACCTGTTACCCAGACTCAGGTCAGGGCATTCCTTGGACTGACAGGGTACTATAGAAGGTTTGTTCAAAATTATGGGACCATTGTGGGGCCCCTAACAGAACTGACTTCTAAAAAGAGGCCCAAGAAGGTGACTTGGACCCCAGAGTGTCAGAAGGCTTTTGACACTCTGAAAGCTGCTATGTGTTCAGCACCAGTGTTACTGGCCCCTGACTACACAAAAGAATTTGTAGTTCAGACAGATGCTTCAGAGCAAGGGATTGGGGCAGTGTTGTCACAGCTAAATGAAGGGGGCCTTGATCAGCCAGTTGCCTTTATTAGCCGGAGGCTTCTTCCCAGAGAGCAGAGATGGAGTGCCATTGAGAGAGAGGCTTTTGCTGTGGTGTGGTCACTGAAAAAGTTGAGACCATATTTGTTTGGGACTCACTTTCGTGTTCAAACTGACCACAGGCCTCTCAGATGGCTCATGCAGATGAGAGGGGAGAATCCCAAGCTGTTAAGGTGGTCCATTTCCCTACAGGGAATGGACTTTACAGTGGAACACAGACCTGGGGTTGCCCATGCCAATGCAGATGGACTTTCCAGGTTTTTCCACTTAGCTGAGGAGGACTACCAGGGTGTAGGTTAGTAACCCCTCACCTTTCGTTTGGGGGGGCTATGTTGTAAAGTCATCCTGTGCCCTGGGCACCCCCAACTTTTTGCTGACTGGAACTGGTGGTAACTGACTCTGACTGACCCTGGGCTCTGTTTAACCAGGCCCAGGGCCAGTGCCATGCTGAAACACTTAGATAACAGTAAAGCACCTACATACACTCGGGTACACTTTGGGTTGGGGTACCCCTGTAATTGGCATGACCTACCCCATAAGCCCCTAGTATATAATAGGGCAGGGGATTGAAACTACCTAGAAGTCCCCAGTATCCTGGGGCATGGCAGTTTAGAGGCCAGCAGCCTTTTTGCACTTGCATGTGTGCCCTGCTGAAGCCTGTGGTCAGTTTAAAAGCAGCCCTGGGCGCCAGGATTGCTCTTAAACATGTAAATTGTGGCCAAACTCGACTTTGGGGTTTGGGGCACTTAAAACTGGTCAACCTAAAATGTTTTGGCATAATAATGACCCCCAGGGTCTCCCCTAGGTATCCCAGGGGTGGGGGGTCAGGTATCTATAAGGTAGACCCTTATAAAATGAGTTTATATATGCCCTGGGTTAAGTGAAATTCACATTTCACTCTCCCCATTGTGTAAAGTGCTGCCCAAATTCGACTTTGATGCTGGGGGCCCTGGGCATGGAGGATCTGCAATATTTTTACAGATTCAGCACCCCTAGGGTCTCCCTAGGTGACCTATGGGGTGGGGGTCCTGTGAAAATAAGCCAAGTACTTATAAAATAAGTTTTTGTAAGTCCTGGTGCTGGAAAAATGGCCCATGTCATTTTTCCCATTGCAAACCCCCTGCCCCATAGGTTAACATGGGGGAAAGTTATTAAACAATAACTTCTGATAGGAGAGGGATAAAGATTCCATTCAAAGACTCACTAGAATGGTATTGATAAATCCTACAATATGATGTTATTGAATTTTTCCCAAAGTGAACAGACAAGAAGTTATAACACTTTCTGGGTTTTAGTTCCAAATCCAGCCTTCCAGTGCTCTGCCCTGATTGGTCAGAGTTAAGGGGATTAGCCAGCCTGCCTGAAGAGGTGATAAAGATCCCCTGGGGCCAGCCAGATGGACTGGGAGGGCAGTGAGCTGTTCTGCAGGAATGCCAGGCCAGGGGAGGGGTCGTAAACAATGAGCTTCAAAGGGGCAGAGCCCAGAGCAGTGTCATTAACAGCTTTGAACCCCCACCTCAGCCAGATGGCAGGATTAAGGAAGATATGTGCAGATGTAGGGAGGAGAGGCTAGGTTAATTAGCCAACTCAGTGGGAGTGTTTAGCCAGCTCTTACCTCCTTGCTGGAAAATCAGCCATTATGGATTTGGAAGCTTTGTTGCACTCTGGGATAGAATAATGCCACACTCTGCAGGAAGGAGTCACTCAAGTGGGAGGTTACCCTACTCCTATTGGTGAAGCTTGACCTCCTGGATGACCCACAGACTGTGGAATAAGTATCTGAGAGAGGCCCAGCCCCTCAGATCTGCTGCTTGAAACTGAAGAAAGCAAGACTGGCCCTGCTGAAAACTTCTGCTGTGCAAAGACTTCTAAGGCCTGACCTCTGGAGACTGCACCACCTGAAACTACAGCTTTGTGGACTAACTGTGCTGAGTAAAAGAAGTCAAGAGTGGACTCCCTGCAAGCTACAGGTTAACAGAGCTCATCTGGACCCTCACCACCAAGAATCACCAACCTGGGGAGCTACCAGTGGATTTGTAAGGGTGACGTCCAGTGCATTGTGGGAATTGAAGTCCTCAACTTTCAAGGACCATCTTGGAGCTTCCAGACCCTTGGAGTAAGTTTGAGACACTTTGGGATCCTTTGAGGAACTTCAGGAAGAAGTTCAGGAAGTTTGGGGAACTTTGGAGGAACTTTGAAAAAAAGCTCCATAGGGGGACCGACTCATCCTGGTCAGCCAAGCCGCCTGCCTTCAACCGCGAGCCGGCCAAGCCCACCAGGTTCGTCCCGCTAAAAGCTCCATCGCATCGACTTCCAGAGATTGACCGGGACTAGCGAAAATCTGAAGGCGGCGAACCCTAACCGGATCCGGCTACATGAGGAGCATCGAGGGACCCCACGAGAAAAAGCTCCAGAAAAGCTTCTAAGTCCGCTCGTAAGAAAGTCGACCGGGAACAACCGCGAGCGCCAATCCGCCTGCCTTCCATCGCGTGTCGGCCTGGATTGTTGGATTGCCCCGCTGAAGTGATCTTGAAAAAGTTTCTAAGTCCGCTCCAGGGAAGTTCACCGGGAGATCGTCGAAAGGCTATCCGGCGGAGCCGCACCGGATCCGGACTGACGGAGAGCGTCGAGGGGCCTCGAGGAGAAAAGCTCCAGAAATGTTTCTAAGTGCGAAGGTAAAAACATTGACCGGGACCTTCCGCGTGGGGTATCCGCTCAGGGCTCCATCGCGGTCGGCCTTAAACTTTGACTTTGGCCCGGTCTATCGCAAGGCTATGTCCCAATATGGTGCTATATGCTTCTAAGTGCTATATTTTATTTAAACTTTGAAAATTCATATCTCCGGTTCCCTACTTTGGATTTTTGTCGTTTTGGTGTCATTTTAAAGATAAAAATATTTCCTATTTTTATAAATTGGTGTTGGATTTTTATTATGTGTTGTGTCTTAATTGTTTACTGAATTGGTGTTTTTAAATGCTTTACATACCTGTCTTTGAAGTTAAGCATGTCTGCTCGCAGCCACGTTACCAGGGGTTGAGCATAGGAATAATTTTCTGAGACCTATGCGGAGTCCTATCATGTGTTAGTGGCCTTATTGCCAGTGGCAGACCTACATTTGCCCCTACCAATAATCCACTTTCCAACAACACTTGAAACATGTACTAATTTTTCTTTCTACAGCACTAACCATAATTTCTATGACAAAATGAACCCCATCATTTTGTTCCTTTTTAAATTAAATGTTTTAAGTGTTACCAGTTTATTCCAATCAAGATGGCTTCAGGTGTGCCATACTTTTGTCATAAGTAAGGCTGTTAGCATTCTAGTTGTTCTTTAGAACACTCTGGGAAGCTAAAGTAGAACACAAAAGAATCAACTGACAGTCTCTGCCCTTGTTGGATGTACATGTTTTACTGAGAATGTCAGACTTCATTCTCACATGACTGAGAAAGATAATGTGAATTTACAGAAAATATGCTCTCATTTTAGCTTCTGGAGCACCTTCCAAAACTGTATGGGACAAGCATGTGAAAATAGTTTTCTCTCAAACAACATTCATGATATACCAGCAGAAGGTTTTTCACAGGGTAAAATCACATTAGAACACACACAATTCCTGAAATTAGTATGGTACCATCAACAAATGAATTCTAATGTAACTAAAGTCTGTTATCACCCTTTATAGTTCTCCTTTTGGTAACCCTCAAAATCTTCGATTCACTACAATGCATTTCAATGGCGTACTATCATTTATATTGGTCCCAAGATGGCTGCCAGCAATTCCAGGATGAAGTGCTGACAGCCAATCAGATCTCACGATGACATGTGTGGTTAGGCTCCGCCCAGATATATATGTGTTTTCTTTTTCAAATTTCTCAGGAACTACTGAACGGATTTACATAATTTAACCAAAAGGCATGACTCTGAACCAAGGGCTACCTTTTGCCAAATTTGGTGTAATTCCGTTCAGCAGATCGGGCTGTAGCTGCGATGAAAGGTTCCTATGGAAAATTGCATGGGAAAAACACGTTTTGGGACCCCCTTTTTCTCGGCCCCCGCTTGCCGAATCACCCCAAAACCTTTAGGATAGGAGTGGACCGGAGCGGGCCATAAGTTTTGAAAATTTCGTGAAGATTCGTCAACCGGTGCCAAAGTTATTTCAAATAGAATGTTGTGGATTTCCTATGGAAATAGGTCCTAACTATAACTATCTACTGGCGACCGCCAGTAGATAATATATATATATATATATATATATATATATATATATATATATATATATATATATATATATATATATATATATATATATATATATACACATAACTTGCTCCATTTTACCTTGGGCCTCCAACTCTGCAGGACGGGCTCTCACACAGGAATGGAGAATCCTGTTACTTCAACACAAAAACACCCAGAGCCCACAGCTTCGCCTCCTTTCATGCTGACACTTTATTGGTCTCATATGCGTGGCAGCGTAAACAACTCTTTAAAACCTTACGCGAATCGGCGCCTTGTTCACAGGTGAGTTACATTTAGTGTCCAAGCGGTCATGTGGTCCCAACTTGAAACCACTATTCCCAGAATGCATCACTATTCAAATTTTGCAGCTTGGCTCGACATCGTATTCTCTTTTGCATTAGTAGCATTCAATTTTTGTCAAAGTCACTTTTTGCTGTAATACTTCACGATGTATCAGGGAAAATAATTAAAAAGCATAGTGCACTTTGCTGCCACGCAGTAAATACTTGCTTGAAACGAAGGTTTGAAGTCTGCCAGAAAGAGGACAACACCTCCCTCGGATCCCTTTCTCTTTGCCATTACCAACTCGTCTTGGAAATCCACTGACTGGTAAGGTTACGAGCGAGTCATGCCCCCTCCATTTGATACACATAACTTGCTCCATTTTACCGGGGCCTCCAACTCTGCAGGGCGGGCTCTCACACAGGAATGGAGAATCCTGTTACTTCAACACAAAAACAACCAGAGCCCACAGCTTCGCCTCCTTTCATGCTGACACTTTATTGGTCTCATATGCGTGGCAGCGTAAACAACTCTTTAAAACCTTACGCGTTATATATATATATATTACGCGTTATATATATATATATTATCTACTGGCGGTCGCCAGTAGATAGTTATAGTTAGGACCTATTTTCCATAGGAAATCCACAACATTCTATTTGCAATAACGTTGGCGCCGGTTGACGAATCTTCGCGAAAGCTTCCAACTTGTTGGGGCGCTCCGGTCCGCTCCTATCCTGAAAGTCTCGGGGTGATTCGTCAAGCGGGGGCCGAGAAAAAAGGGGGGTCCCAAAACACGTTTTCCCCATTCATTTTTCCATAGGAACCTTTCATCGCAGCTACAGCCCGAACTGCTGAATGGAATTACACCAAATTTGGCAAAGAGGTAGCCCTTGGTTCAGTGTCGTGCCTTTTGCTTAAATGGTATAAATCCGTTCAGTAGTTCCTGAGAAAATCAAAAGTAAAGTCACATATATATCTATGGCCGAGTAGGGTCCGCGTACCCTCCCGATCTGCATGCTAATTGGCTGTCAAGTGGCTGTCAACACTCCAAATCAGGAAGTGTTGGCAGCCATTTTGTCCCTCGGTAGAACCGAGGGACAGAAACAAGTGCGCAAAGCGCAAAAAGGGGGCAGGGTAGAAACACCTTGACCCCCTAGGTCTGCTCAGGGGGTCCCACAAGGACCCCCTGGGCAGAAAAAGCATTTTTCTTTTTTTTTACATCGGCGGGATGCGCTTAGGGTGCGCGGATCCTGCCGTAAAAAAAAAAAATCAAAGCGCGGTCTACCGCGCTTTGAGGCTATTTTGCCCCCGGGTGGCCCAAGTCCCGGGGGCACGCGGGGTTTAATTTATATTTTATAGGGGGGCCTCTAAGGCCCCCCAAGCCCCGGGGACCGCCACCCCCCGGGGCTTTAAATAAAAAATGGTGCGGGAGGGCTCTGCGCCCTCCCGCAGCCCCGTGGACCGCCACCCCCCGGGGCTTCTTTTTTTACATTTAAATAACCTGTGTGGGGGGGCTCCAGCCCCCCCACACGCCCCGGGGACCGCCACCTCCCCGGGGCACTTAGAAAAAGAAATGTGGGGGTCCGTTTCGGACCCCCGAAGCCCCGGGGACCACCACCTCCCCGGGGCTGTGCAATTGAAGGGAGGGGGGCCGCGCGGCCCCCCTCCTGGAGCCTGTGGTGGCCCTGAGGACCCCAGGGCCGGCTCCTGCAGTGTCCCGGGGTGCCTACCCCCGGAACACTCCTGTTTGCAATGGCATGACAGGAGCCTCGCGGCTCCCGGCCTGCCATTGCAAACTTGCTTGCTTCATTGAAGCGAGAGCAGGAAACCTGCTCTCGCTTCAATGAAGAAGCAGAATGCTTTCCATAAGGGGAGCTGCATGTCAGCAGCTCCCTTATGGAAAAGCAATGCCGGCTCCCGCAGGACGCGGGGAGCCGGGCGGGACCGTGCGGGGATTGGGGTCCCCCACGGTCCCCAACTAGTGGCCAGGCCCCGGGAGATGGGGTCCCCGGGGCCATTAGTGGCCCGAGAGGGGGGCCACGCAGCCCCCTCACCAAAAATAAAAAAAATTGGGAAAAAAAAAGGTTAAGGCCGGGGATGGGGTCCCCGGGGCTTTAAATGGCCTGAGGAGGTAGCCACGCAGCCCCCCCTCCAAATATATATATTTTTTTAAAAAGAGGGCATGCCCCAGGGGATGGGGTCCCCGGGGCCAATAGAGGCCCAGGGAAGGGGGGCCACGCGGCCCCCTTCCCGTTTTGGTTTAAAAAAAGAAAATCATCAGGCCCCGGGGGATGGGGTCCCCGGGGCCAAAAGTGGCCAAGGGAAGGGGGGCCATGCAGCCCCCCTCCCATACAAAAAATAAATAAAAATAAAATAAAAAAGACCGGCATCGTGCCGGAGGCCCCGCCCCCTCTCTGCAGCAGTCTGCAAACGCGCCCCCTGGTGCGTTTGCAGATGGGGAACGAATTCCCCTTGAATACTGGGGGTCCCTGGGGGCCAACTAGCCCACCAGGAACCTCCAGTATGCGCCAGGGGGCTGCGTTGCAGAGAGGTGTACAGAGGCCACGCCCCTTTTTACACCTCTCTGCAACACAGCTCTGTGGTGCTTTTTGGAGGTACATGGTGGGCTAGTTGGACTCCAGGGACCCTCAGGATTCAAGGGGACTTAATCCCCCAACTTAAAACGCGCCACGGGGCGCGTTTGCACAGTGGTGAAGGGAGGGGGCGGGGCTTCAGGTGACATGTGTGCAAACAGGCCCCGTGGCGCGTTTTAAGAATGGGAATTAAATCCTCTTCAATCCTGAGGGTCCCTGGGGGCCAACTAGCCCACCAGGTACCTCCAGTAAGCGCCACGGAGCTGCGTTGCAGAGTGTTGTAAAAAGGGGCGTGGCCTCCGTACACCTCTCTGCAACGCAGCCCCCTGGCGCATACTGGAGGTTCCTGGTGGGCTAGTTGGCCCCTAGGGACCCTCGGGATTGAGGAGGAATTAATTCTCCAACTTAAAACACGCCACAGGGCGTGTTTGCTGACATGTCACCTCAGGCCCCACCCCCTTACTTCACCATTGTGCAAATATTCCTCTAAAATCAGCTGAACTACGAATTCCGATTTATTCACCTGTTATCAGGAGAGATCTCAGTGCTGCATCTTTGAGCCCAGTACTGAACCTGAAAAGTAATTCTAACCGTACTTACCAGTAACTTGAATTTCCTTCCATAGGCTAACATTGACTGGTTTCACTTGGAAATTCTTCTAAGTGTGGAGTTTTGTAACTTTATAATATTCCTCTAAAACCAGCTGAACTACGAATTCCGAATTTACTCACCTGTTATCAGGAGAGACCTCAGTGCTGCATCTTTGAGCCCAGTACAGATCCTGAAAAGTAATTCTAACCGTACTTACCAGTAACTTGAATTTCCTTCCATAGGCTAACATTGACTGGTTTCACTTGGAAATTCTTCTAAGTGTGGAGTTTTGGAACTTTATAATATTCCTCTAAAATCAGCCGAACTACGAATTCCGATTTACTCACCTGTTATCAGGAGAGACCTCAGTGCTGCATCTTTGAGCCCAGTACTGATCCTGAAAAGTAATTTTAACCGCACTTACCAGTAACTTGAATTTCCTTCCATAGGCTAACATTGACTGGTTTAACTTGTATTTCCTTCCATAGGAATCCATTGTCTGGTTTTCAGCAGAAAAGTTTCAAAGTGTCAATTTTCACAAACTACAAATATTCCTTAAAAATCGCCTATATGACTTAAACGCATTCTTTCAACTGTTTACAGGAGATGCACCAGTGCTGGATCCAGGATCCACCACTGAGTAAGAAAAGTAACGATAACACTACTTACCTGCTAAGTGAATTTCCTCCCATAGGATAACATTGGTGATTCTATGTAAAAAGTTTCTGTCAACTTTTAAAATACAATAATATTCCTTAAAAATCACTACTGTAACCAAAACGCTTTTACTCAACTGTTTACAGGAGATGTCCCAGGACTGAATCTAGGATCCAGTCTTGTGGTTAGAAAAGTAATCCATAAAGTAACTAATTGCATTTAACTTGAAATTCACATTGAGCTCAATGTTGCATTGTGTTTGAAATTGTGTTGCCCATTGCAACAACTGTAACTATTGTACTTAAAAGTCTATTGCCTATTTGCAAAGTATTTAAACTAAAGTAATTCATTCTGAAAAAGTATATTTTGTAATGTAATGTATAATGTAATTACAATGTAATTTAAAAAATAAAATATCTAAAAAGAAATAGTTTAAAAAAATGTAGTAAATCAGTATCAAAAAAATAAATATAACAATTAATACATTTAAAAATTGTCATTTACAAAACCTTTGAAATTCACTGAAAAAAACCATAGGTTTCAGACATGTTATAGTTAGGAATTAGCATTTAAAAAACCTTTGAAATTCACTGAAAAAACCATAGGTTTCAGGCACGTTATAGTTAGAAATTAGCATTTAAAAAACCTTACAAATTCACTGAAAAAACCATAGGTTTTAGGGACAGTTATAGTTAGTTGGACATTGCACTCGTACAAAACCCGTGAAATACCCCGTTATAGTTAGTTCAGGTAACTATAACTCACGCCCCCGCAATGCACTGCTGATGATGTCACATATTACATCACTCATTACATGGTCAGTGACATCACTGATGACATCACTGATGACATCACTGATGACATCTCAAATGACATCACTGATGACATCACTGATGACATCATCCATGTGATAATTTGATGCATCTTCTCACACCCTAATATAACTTTTGATACACCCACTGTAAATTACAGACTGCCATTGTCAAAACCATAGACACTCCAACACCAATTACTATATACACACTCACTGATTCTTAGGTCTACACACACACATCTACTCACTCACCCGTACAGTCACTCATACTTATAGTCACTCAGTACAGGACTATTATATGCACTCATACACCTATATAAACACTCACACACCACCACTCATCCATAGAGGTACTCACACACCTAGTCAGTCATGCAAAAAATTAAGCACACACCCATTTACTCACCTATACAGTTATACACACACCAACTCACTTACTCATACAAATACTAGCACATTCTTACGCTCTTATACAATCACTGATACAAGCACACACTCATCCATACAGTCACTCTCACAATCACACACTCTCGCTTATAGCTATTTATATACTCCAACACACATATATTCTGCCTTTCACATATGTAGTTACTCACACATGTACCACTGGGACATACATTCACTCACTTACACACTCTTACACACACTTACCCACCCATACAGTCTATCACAGATGCACTCTTGAAACCATCCACCCAGTGAATCACCCACTCACACATCTATGCACAGAGTCGCACACACCCCACCCACACAAACACTCAGGCACCCATACAGATACTCAGACAACCAATCAATAACTCATATAGACACTCATGTAGCTATTCACAAACCCATGCAGCCACTTACACAGCAACAGACAGACGGATACAGACATTCACCCAGTTTAGTCACTAACCCATGCATTCAGTAAGATACGTTTAATCACTCACTTATAGAGTTAGTCACGCACCTACTAAATCATCCATTCAGACACTTATACACCCACTGATTCTTCAATACGCCTTTCCCTATATATATTAAACATATTTAAACTTTACAGAAATACACAGTCACTGGATGATGTCATCAGTGATGTCATTTGAGATGTCATCAGTGAGGTCATCAGTGATGTCACTGACCATGTCATGAGTGATGTAATATGTGACGTCATCAGCAGTGCATTGCGGGGCGCGAGTTATAGTTACCTGAACTAACTATAACGGGGAATTTCACGGGTTTTGTACGAGTGCAATGTCCAACTAACTATAACTGTCCCTAAAACCTATGGTTTTTTCAGTGAATATATATATATATAGGACATCAAAAAACTATATCACCAAGTAAAAGGAAAGAAGAAAAACACGCAATATAAAAAATATGAATATGTCAAATTAATGAAAAAGTTGGGAGAAAATAATGAGATAATAAAAAAATCGGATAAGGGAGGCAACCTAGTGATATGGCCTAAAAGTGACTATATTCGGGAGGCCATAAGACAACTTGATAACCCTGATTGTTATGAGAGAACTACAATAAAAGAATACAACAAGGCAAAGGAGATTTTACAGAAACAATTGGCACAATGGAGACGGGAAGGGCTTATATCCACTGATGAATACAAATTTATGTATAAAGAGTTTCCAGTACTTCCCGTATTATATTTAATTCCCAAAGTGCATAAAAATACTATGCCGATCCCAGGAAGGCCCATCATTTCGGCTATCAATAGCATGGGAGAACAAGTAGGACAATACATCGATTTTTTCCTACAAGATATAGTAAAGGAATTACCCAGCTATGTCAAGGATACAGGGGACTTCCTTATGAAAACCAAAGACATAATATGGACAGATGATTTACTTTTAATCACCCTAGATATAGAGTCTCTCTATACTAGCATAGATCACAATATGGGTTTACGAGCAGTTAAATATTTTCTTGACAGGAGAACATGTGATTTATATCAACACAATAAGGTGGTTTTGGATCTTATTGCATGGTGCCTGAATAATAACTTTTTTCTTTTCGGTAAAGACATATTCAAGCAAGTGAGAGGAGTCGCGATGGGAGCCTGTTTCTCCCCCAGCTATGCGTGTTTGCACGTTGGCTGGTGGGAGGAACAGGTTCTGAAACGTGAACAATGTGAAGTGTTTGATCAACATGTGGTATGTTATTTGAGATATATTGATGATGTTTTCATACTATGGAAAGGTGATGAAAGGGAAGCTCACGAATTTATTGAAGTTATTAACACCAATTCAATGAATCTGAAATTTACCTCCCATATAAATAAGACCAACATTGAATTTTTGGATGTTAAAGTCTATATCAAGGATGGCAAATTTGAAACAACTTTATTTAGAAAGCCAACATCGGGAAATGTCACACTCCATGCAAGCAGTGCCCATCCCAAGCACCTCATAGCGAGTATACCCTACGGGGAGGTTTTAAGAGTTAAACGGATTTGTAGTCTAGAATCTGATTTTATTAATTGCTTGCAGGAAACTATGAGCAGACTCAGAGCAAGAGGGTACAGTGACAGAATTTTAAATGAAGCTATGGGAAAGGCAAGTTCCAGACCTAGATTGAGTCTTTTTAAGAGTAGTGTGAGTGTCACACATGACTCACCCACTGAATCTGAAACCCCACATAAGGATAATGAAGGCCCTAGATTAATCACCACGTACAGCAATGAGGAAAGAAAAATCAGATCGATAATCAAAAGAATTGGCCAATTGTCCTCACTGATGGAGTGTTGCGCACTAGATTACCTGCAACTCCCATGATTACTTTCAGGAGAGCGAGGTGCATGGGCTCCATCTTGGATAAAAGTTGCCCTGAGACCAGACAGTCTACAACTTGGCTTAAACCAGCTCAAGGGTTTAGAAAATGTACTACCTGCAGGGCCTGCAAGTTTGGCATCAGTAAGACTCATTATGTGACCCCATTCAGCAGAAAAGAAATAGCCAATGTGGGCAGCTTTAATTGTAAAACTGATTACGCAGTGTATGTTCTGACATGCACTTGTGGCCTCAACTACATTGGTAGTACCAAGCTACAGGTGCATGTCAGAATTTTGCAACATCTACGGGCTATCTTACACAGCGATCCAGCATATCCAGTAGCGAGGCATTTCAAAAGAACACATGACAATGATGTGAATTGCCTCGCATATTATGTGATTGGTTCTGTTCCCAAATCTAGGCGTGGGGGGAATAGGGAACGGCAGCTAAGGGAGCTGGAGACAAAAATGATCCTTGAGCTCGATAGCAAGTGGCCCAATGGCTTAAACAATACTGAAGACATGCACAATTTTCTCTAAATTTGAAAGAGTAGTACGGTTTTTGGTAGAGAAAATGTATATCTTTGATGCATTGATTTACGTTAGCAGGAGCAGTTTCTGTATTAGTTAACAATATTTGCACACTGTTTGGAACTTTTATGATTTCAAATGATTGGACTAGGGCAGATTGTTTTTAATCAATTTTTAATCATGATGTAATGATTATAGTGCCTCTTCTGCTGGAGCAATTAATTTTATAATGATGAAAGAATTTTTAGTATGATGATTTTTAGCAAGGTTATTTATAGGATTTTAGCAGTATTGACCAGGATGATGTTTTTACTGTTATTAATATATGTAAGATTTGCACACACCATACTATCAACTTTTATTGGACATATTCCACATAGTTTGCACTTTAGTACTCTTTTTGCACTTTTGTCTTTTGCTGCTATGCACTTATGCACTTTAGGATTTTTTTAAATAAATACCAAACAGGAATCTTTGCAATATCAACTTACAATGAATAATAGACATTTTGATAAATATGGATTCATCCGGAAAAGGGTGACATCTGCACAGCATATTATACATTTATTTTTTATATTTGGTCAACTTCATAAGACTTCACGACATATGTTTTTTAAACCAAGGTATTAGCACCGACATAACGATAACTGTTTGGTTATTTTAGTACCAGCCGATGATAGATTCTATGTCCAAACATGAGGCTTGCCAGATAGGATATACTTGTATAATTAATCAAGCACTTGCTGACAATAGATGTCGTGTTTAAAAAGAATAATTGATCAAAATATAAAATAATATATATATTTTTAATGTATTTATACAGATATACAAAAGTATGCTTGGAAGGCAATAGCATGAGTCATGATTTATGATTCATATATTTCAAGAATTTTAGCCTTCGTAATTTCTTGTGCAAACAGGACAAGTTGTTAGATTGATAAGTCTGTTTTCCCTGTTTGTGGTCACATGACACGGAACCCGAGAGGGAGGGGGTGTGCACTCAGCAACATTTAAAAACAAACATGGATGACTGTTCTCCGTATGTGAACAAGGGCTGTCTGAGCCCGAAACGCGTCATCGTTTTGTGCAGAGAAGGTCGCAATAAAACATCTTGCCTGATACCCTGTGGTCCGTCTCTCCCTCATCGCCGTCTGGAGGTTGCGGGAGGTTGTGAATCTCTTGGATATATATATATATATATATATATATATATATATATATATATATATATATATATATATAATATATATATATATATATATGTTTTAACTGACATTTTCACCTAGTACCTGAGTGTATATATGTATATGATACATTTGATGTCAGTGCGAGTGATATGTACATTTATATATATATATACATATATATAGACATATATATATATACATATCTATATAAAAATCCATATCTATCTATCTATCTCTCTATCTATCTACCTATCTATCTTTCTATATATCTATCTATATTTATGTATATATATATGTGTATATATATGTATGCATATAAATGTATATATCACTTGCACAAGTGTCAAATACATCATATATATATATATATATATATATATATATATATATATATATATATATATATATATATATATATATATTTATATATATATATATTCACTGAAAAAACCAAAGGATACAGGGACATTATAGTTAGGCTGACATTTCACTCGTACAAAACCAGAGAAATTCAGCAGTTATAGTTAGCTGAGCTAACTATAACTCGCACCCCCGAAATGCATGGCTTATGACCTCACATATTACATCACTCATGACATGGTCAGTGACATCACTGTTGACATCACTGATGACATCTCAAATTGTCAGCTCAGCTAACTATAACGGCTGAATTTCTCTGGTTTTGTACAAGTGAAATGTCAGCCTAATTATAACGTCCCAGCAACCCCTTGGTTTTTTCAGTGAATTTCTAAGGTTTTAAAAAAAATCCTATTTCATAACTATAACATCCCTGTAACCTTTGTTTTTTCAGTGAATTTCTAAGGTTTTTTAAATTCTATTTCCTAACTATAATAACGTCCCTGTAACCTTTGGTTTTTTCAGTGAATTTCTAAGGTTTTTAAATGCTAATTGTTAACTATAACATTCCTGTATCCTTTGGTTTCTTCAATTTCTAAGTTTTTTGAAAATTCTATTTCTTATTTGTAATGTCCATTTTTTTGTAAGTGAACCTGTAAGATTTTCGTACTTTCTTTCTATAATTGGATATTGTGTATTATATTTATATAATACACCACTGATTTTTTGATTTCATATGTCTTTATCAGAAAATACATTAATAACTGTTTTAACAATTTAGTAAGTCGGCACAACACTGTTGCATTTGCAGTGGAGATTTGGTCTTCAATAAATGTATTTCATCTGCTGAAAAATACACTTAAAGACATTTTTTCAATAAAGTTTAACTCTGAATATGTAGTAGAATATTCCTTTAACTTTTTATTCTATGATCAATTTAAAAGAATCTGCCAGTGGACGGATGCTCACGAAAACGTAAAGCTAATTGACCAGACGGATGGAATTTTTGATTTATTCACACCATCTCTACTGCAAACTTTGGAATAAGCTGATTAATATCTACATTTTATCATCAAGAACCCGTCCCTCTCTGACACTGGAGCCTCCGGGCCTGTCCTTTCCACCGCCTTTCTAGGTGGACTGAGGGTGCCCCCTTGGTCCTGATGAAGACCCGTTTGTAAGGAGCAAAACTTCCTATACTAACCTTGGGTCGAAACGTTGACAACCTTATGTTTTCTGCACTGAATGTGGACAACAGAGATAGATTCACTATGTCCCCCTTGACATTCTGTCCTTGTAAATAATTTAGCCTTGGTTAAGGCCGGATAGCCCTTTTTATGCTTTTGGATGTACGCACTGTCCACTGCCCTCCTTCCATCACTCACCCTCACTTCTGCACTTTGATGCACTAATTCCCCCCCCCCCTTTTTTTCCCCCTTTGGGGCACCTATGCACAAAAACGTTTTGACCAATGTACTTTGCTTTGAACATGATGCATTATATGTTCAACATGATTAATTATCCTAAATATGCATAAATAGTGTCTGCAATTAATTAATCAGGTGATGTTGATATTTACGTTATTGTTGTGTTTCCACTGGGCCCATCCCCTTATTGTACCGCATTTCACCCAGGTCCCAGTGACGTTCTGGGTTAACCCCATTATTGTGTAACTCAATTTAAAAGAAAGTCAACTTCTCACAAAAAAATGTATTCGCGACTATCGAAGTCATTGTGATGACGTTGGTAGTCGTGAAGAGCGTGTGGTTTATACAATGTAAAACATATATAAAGACATATTCTACAGTATATTTAACAGTAGAGGTTTATTGGTGTACTTTTTAGACTCCTATTTTTCTAGTGAATTTCCAGAATAATCGCCTCCAAACACTTTTTCCCGTTTCCGCGAAGACAATGACGCGATGACATCGGTAGTCACGGATAGCGCGTGCTTTTCAACAACTCAAAAACATATATATGTAGAGGTATTGTGAACAAGTTTAGTGTAGCTGTTTACTATTACAGTATTGAAAGTTCTGCTTTTCTTTCCATTTTTAAAGAAAACTACTTTAAACTTGTATTTTGCATTTCCGCTTCACCGCGGTAACCCAAACAATCGGTGTCCGTGAATATCACATGACCGGGAAAGCAAGGAATATCATTTGATAATATACTTTTCAGCAAAGTCAATAGGAAGTACACACCTACTCCTCCTTCTTGAATCTTCTTTCATACAACTTCATTCTGTGCAGGTGGATTAATTACGCTCTGCAAACGTTTTGTCCTTTTTTCCTAGCAGAAATGGCAACACAGCAAGGAGATGGGGGCCAGCAGGAACAACAGCTGGACCAGGATGTGGAGGAGGTGGAGACTGATGATTTGGAAGAACCTCCACAAAAGAGAGCAAGTGTGGTATGAGATTTTTTACAATCCCTTCAGGGAAATCCAAATCAGCTGCCAAACTTGTGAAATGCGCAATCTGCAAGAAGACCCTCTCTAGATGGACGAACAAGAAATATTCATGTAGGACAGCGTCCATGTTATACCATCTAAAAACCTATCATAAAAAACCTCTCAAACTGGTGATCAAGCACAGGGAATCTGGAGGACCATCTAGTTCAGTGGCAGCAGCAACAATTCCTGGTCAAAAACTCCCTTCTGAGGTGCAGAGTACTGCAACATGTATGGCTCCAGAGATGTCAAGAATGGCCATGTACTGCATGGACTGTAGTGCTGTCTTAAGTGCTGGTGAGCAGTCTCTTACAACTATTCACAATGCTGCAGAACAGAATACATATTATTTTTTTTCCTCTTTTATATGTTCTGCACATTTTTCAGTGCACTTTTCTTTAATTCCTTCTGTCCCAGTTGCCATTTTTGTTATTATAAAAAAAAAAAAAAAATGTAAAACTTTACAAAAGCCTTAAAGCTTTTTATTTTAAATTCCTGTTTGAACCGGACTTTTACAGTTAAAAAAGATAAAGTATGTATATATGTTGGAATAACTATATGACTGGTGTATGGATAATTGAATGAGTGCACAACTGGTGCATGGATGTTACAATGAGCGCAGCAGTGGTGCCTAAGTAAATCTATGAGCGCATAAGTAGGGCCTGAATGATTGGATGAGTGCAAACATAGTGATTGGGTGATAGCATGTGTGCATGGGTAGTGCGTGTCTGAATGGATGAGTGCATATGTAGTGCCTGAGTGAATGGAAGAGTGGAACTGTAAATGGTAGTGGCTGAGTGAAGGGATGAGTGCATGGATAATAGCTGGGTGAATGAATGAGTGCATGAATACTGCCTGGGTGATTGTATGAGTGCATGGATGATGTCTGGGTGAATACATGAGTGCATTGGGACTGGCTGTGTGAATGGATGAGTAGAAGGGTAGTGCCTGAGTGATTGAATGTATGCATGGGCAGTGCCTCGGTGAATAGATGAGTGCATGGGTAGTGTCTTAGTAAATGCATGAGTGCATTAGTGAATGAATGAGTGCAAGGGTAGTGCCTGGGTGATTGGATGTGTCCATGGGTAGTGCCTGGGTGAGTGGATGAGTGCGTGGGTAGTGCCTGAGTAAATAGATGAGTGCATGGGTACTGGCTGAGTGATTCGATATGTGCATGGTTAGCGCCTGGGTGAATGCATGAGTGCATGAGTGAATGGATGAGTGCAAGTGTAGTGCCTGGGTCATTAGACAAGTGTTTGGATAGTGCCTGAGTGAATGGATGAATGCATGCATAGTGCCTGAGTGAGTGGATGAGTAGAAGGGCACTGCCTGGGTGATTGGATATGTGCATGCATAGTGCCAGAGTGAATGGATGAGTGCATGGATAATGCCAGAGTGAATAAATGAGTGCATGGGTAGTGCCTGGATCATTTGGTGAGTGTATTTGTAGTGCCTGAGTGAATAGATGAGTGCATGTATTCTGCCTGAGTGAATGGATGAGTGCAAGGGTGGTGCCTCAGTAATTGCATTAGTGCAAGGGTAGTGGCTGGGTGATTGGATGAGTACATAGATAGTGCCTGGATGAGTGGGTGAATGAATGCATGGTGTCTACATGATTGGGTGAGTACATGGATAGTGCGTGGGTGATTGGATGAGTGCATGAGTAGTGCCTTAGTGAATGGATGAGCGCAAGCGGAGTGCCCCAGTAAATGCATGGGTGCAAGGGTAGGCCTGGTTGAAGGGATGAGTAGAATGGTGGTGCCTGGGTGAATGAAGGAGTGCATGGGTAGTGCCTCAGTGAATAGATGAGTTCAAGGGTAGTGCCTGAGTGAATGGATAAGTGCATGGATAATGGCTGGGTAAATGAATTAGTGCAATGTTAGTGCCTGGGTGAATGGATGAGTGCATGGGTAGTGCCTCAGTGAATGGATGAGTGCAAGGGTAGTGTCTGGGTGATTAGATGAGTGCATGGATAGTGTGTTGGGGATTGTGTGAGTACCTGAGTGAATGGATGAGTGCATGGGTACTACTTGGGTAATTGGATAAGTGCATGGGTAGTGTCTGGTTGATTGTATGAGTGCTGAGTAGCACATAGGTGACTAGATGTCTGCAAGAGTAGTGTCTGGGTGATTGGATGAGTGCAAGGGTAGACCCTGGGTCATTGGATGAGTGCAAGGGTAGTGTCCTGGTGATTGGGTGAGTACACAGATAGGGTCTGGGTGATTGAGTGAATGCATGGATACTGTCTGCTTGATTGGGTGAGTGCATGGATAGTGCCTGGGTGATTGCATAAGTGCATGGGTACTGCCTGGGTGATTGGATGAGTCCATGAGTAGTGCCTGGGTGAGTGGATGAGTGCATGGGCAGTGCCTCAGTAAATGGATGAGTGCATACATAGTGTCTGGGTGTTTGCATAGTGCATGGGTAGCACCTGGGTAATTGGATCAGTGCCTGAGTGGTGGCTTGGAGATTAGATGAATTCAAGTGCAGTACCTGAGTGATTGGATGACTGATTAGGTAGTGGCTGGATGATTGGACTAGTGCAACTGTTGTGAATGGGAGATGGGATGAGTACATGAGCAGTAACTCAATGAATCAATTACTAGATTAGTGATTTGACACACGTAATATATCTCGACCTTCAACCACTGTGAAGAAATAAACAAAATAGAGAAATATTTTATTTTGAGCATTAGGCAACCAAAAAACACACAATATTTTTTTACCAAAACTTTAATTCAACATAGACAAATGTTTTACAGTTTTTTCCTCTTTTAGCTTTCATACTTGTTCACTTTCGACAGTGCTTTGTATGAAGACTCATCATGAAACAGTGGGGAAAAAAAAATCAATGGATTGTAAAAAACCCTAACTGTGCACAGTAGATCATTATAACTATGGCATACTGTTCACTGTTCACTACACTCAATACAAGTTTTTTTTAATACTGTCTGGCTGATAGCTTACTACCTTAATGAAAACAACTATATGGACACTCACCCCCAGTCACAGATCTGGGTTGAATCCATCATTGTTCTTTAGCTCACTTTGCCACCCCAGTTCAGACCCAGCCATATGCAAATCAGTCTTGACCCTCTTCCTTGTGGGAACAGTTCAGCCCGAACTGCCAAGCCAGGTCTTCCCTGGACCGGAAACAAGCAGCCTGGGATCGGTGGGACCAGATGTGGGTCCCTTGGTCACTTTGCGTAGTGTCCAGAGGTTATATTAACTCCTTCATGAAATATGATTGCTATAGTTGTGAAAGTTCTTTTTGAGATGGAAATTTGTGCAGCTTTAAAGTTTGTAATTTTAGTTCCTAACTTAGTACCAACCACTCTACATCCTTGTAGCATGACTATGATATATTTTCCATACCTCTGTAGAAACAATGTTGACCTAAGTTCTGATCTGCTGTTTGGACAGCTCATATCTTGATGGACGTTTGTAGTTACATTTTCAAACGGCACAGCTTCACAATCTGGTAATGTCAAGTAGAGGAATCTTTCTGAATTGATTTCAGTTCTAGACGTAAATTAACAATCTTCACAGTTATGGGTCCATTTATAAGTTAAAACAAATAATTAATTGATATTCACATCTTCTTCATCTAATAGTCCTAGCATTACCATTCTAAATTCTTGAGCATCCTGCTGAAGATTTTGAGAGAACACTACTGATCCAGTACAGTCATCAGTGAGTTTTCTTATTCCAGTAGCAAAATATATAATACTTCTATCACTTCTTAATTCTTCAAGTAAACTACACAGTTGTGAAGACATTCTTTTATCTACCTTTTCTTTAATAGAATTTGTAAAATGCTGCAAATGATATAGTCCATTTAACAGTACATTTGTATAACAGTTCACTACAGATTTATTATCAAAGTGATAGCCTTGTATTTGGACACAGTATTGCTTTTTGAACCACAGAATACTGGCCTAAATGAGGTGCATATTGAGCTCTTAACCGATTATACTCCGTTACACAGCTCACATCAGCATTTACTTTCTTCTCATCAAAATCAATCACAAATAAACCAGACAATTTTCTAATTTGCGACAAAGCAACATATGACATTCCTTCTTTGAATACACTACTACCAATAATAACAAGACCTGTATCTACACTTAAACCTTGCGATTTATGAATAGTTACTGCACATGCTAAAGACACTGGGAACTGCTTTCGCTGGACATACAAGTCTTTGACAAGTAGGAAACGTACAATGCATCTATCAATCTGCTTAACTTCAGCAATATCATCAAATTTTATGGCTAAATATTCCACATCATTTCTGTTTGGATAATTACCAAATTTCATAACTTTACCCATTGCACCATTCACTAGCCCTTCTTCAACATTTAAATTACGACGTAAGATTACACGACAGTTTATACAGATACGTAACTGTTTTTCGAATCCTGCATTTTTCGACTCAGACTTTTCTAAACTATCCAATTTCGATTGCAGTTTTTTCTGTTAGTAGCACTGTAACTCCTTGATGTTCCATTTTATAAACATTTGCTCTAATTTCAACAATCTCTTCTTTTTCCAGTTGCAATAATTGTTCTTGAATTTACTACACTCCTCAAGAGTTGGTATCAAACAAACAATAGACTTCTCTTCCTTAACAAAATTGTAAATTACTTCAGCAGCTGAAACATTACTTGGAAACAAATTTTTTATGAGACAGGTTTATAATACGGTCTTTCCCTCTTTTGTGAGGACTCCCACTCTTATAACCTATAGTATATCTGCATAATGCATATCTGATGCTTGGCGTATATTTTGGTTTAACTCTTTGTATTGAAAGTGTGTTCCCAAATGTTTACATTTCCAATACTTCCTAGTGAATTCCTTGTTTCATTATGTAGTAGTTTCTTGAATACAGGTTGTCCTTTTAGGGGAGTTAGTTGTAGCAGGTCTCCAAAGACTATTAACTGTTTTCCTCCAAAAAGTACCTTGTAGTCAGTTTTTAATATTAGGTTAGACACCATACTATCGTCATCAATAATTAGTAGTTTTAATTTCTTTAATATTCTCTCCTACTTCATGACAAGCATCAACAGATAATGAGTTGTATTGTAATTGTTGTCATGTTCAACAGGCAGCTTTAACAATCGCTGAAGGGTAACTCCTTTAACATTATGAGCAGCTAAGCCTGTTGGTGCAGTGACTACACACAACAAATTGGACTCTGTTCTCTTCTGTAGGTAACTTGTCAGTACTTTAATCAAGAACCTTTTTCCAGGTCCAGCTTGACCGCTTATGCACAATAGAACTGGTTTATATGTAGAAGATGCACACTTTTTATTCTCATGGAGAAACCCATGTCCTACTTTACCTTTTACCTCTTCAAAGATTTCTTTCTGATCTGCATTCAATTGGTTAATTAGTAGTTCTAGATCCACAGTTCCCTGTCTTACTTGCTGCATTACATTCTCCAAATCATGCATAGCTATTGCAGCTTCATTTTCAATGATTGGCTGTCCAAGAGTATCTTGACTTCCAGTTGTTGAACTTTGACTACTCTGACAACTCTCTCTATTGCTACCTCAGGAGCAATTGTTGCTTCTTGTTCAATCTCATCTCTCAACATTTGGAGATACACTGGAAACACAGAGCACTCAATGCTGTCTTTCACAGCATTGAAAGAGTCTTCATAACAGTCAAATTCTCCAAGAAGCTCACTTTTGGTTCGCCATGGCTTAAAAAACTGTAACAAGGCTAAATAGAAAAACTCTCTGTTGTCTGGAGTTTGGCAGCCTAGCTTTCGATGGTTGATTTAATTTCCTTTGTCATGTCTCATCAAACATCCTTCACATCCAGCCACAGGAAATTCACCTTCATCTATGTTTTCACTGACATTACATCTGAAAGTATAATGTTAAAATATTTCATAAAGACACATCCTTTCCAGATGATGACCTCTTCTTGGATAGTACGTATCCAGCATGTTACTCTTCAGAATATCTGTACTGGGTGGCTCAAATTCTGCAAGATATTGAATTTCAGGAAAATACTTCGGTACTCTGTTACGAGTATTAGCAAGCCCTAAACTCATCCATAGAGCTCCTCTAGATTTAGAAAACAAACTAGCTGAGCTTAACCGGTCTACACATTCATAGGAGCCTATCCCTCTGTGAGAAAGCATTTTCAAACTAAAACTGTACAATTTCTTCGTAAGACTCTTTTCTGCTGCAATTCCCTCTCACATTTCTTTCATCTCAGTTTTCGATGACTTTGTTATATGAGATGTAACATGCCGAGCACCAGCAATTGAGTTGTCTGCAACAAACTGCGCATCCATGTTTGCATTCCACATCTTCAGAATTACAGGGTTGTAGTCATTAATGTTCTTGAAGGCCTCCGTTCTTCTTACGTTGTATGTATTTTTCCTTATAAGGTATGTCTGACTGCAGACAAAAAGCTGTTGACTGTTCCTTGTGAGATGACAGGTCATGGGAATCCAAAACGACATCTTGTATACATTTTCCCTTTTGCTCTGTATCTTCGCTGACAGTATTTTCCGCATCTTTGATTTTGGAATCATAGAACTTGTCTTAAAATGTTGTCATTACTCTCATTTGGGAAGGAGCAAGCTACATACTGCTCAATAAAAGACAACACAGACTCATCACTGTCTGTTCCAAACTTTGGGGCATCTTTTACCCACAACAGCATGTGATTACGGGGAGCACCTTTGCGTTGGTACTCTTTACGTCGAAAAAAATCAATCACTTCACCAAGAGAAGGTTTTGTTTTGTTCAAGATGAAAGCCATCATTGCTTGAAATCTGTGTTTAAAATATCTGCAAAAATATGCAGGGTCTAGTGAGCACAATTTTCCTGGCATCTTCAGATGAATGTCTTTTATATTTGAATTTTCCTCCTGCAAGAATTCTAGCAGGTCATCCAAAGCATATTAAGCACAACTCAGCATCAGGAACCAAGTAGGAGCTCCAAGATTTCTCAACATGCACTTGAGTTCACCATGACGCCGATACCAATATTCATTAGTCCCACGCTGACATGCCATAAGGTTTATTAAATTGTATTCCAAGTGCTCATCTTTTTCTTGAACTATTTCAAAAGGTTCTTTTGCTGATATATTATGCAAATTAACTCCTGTTTTTAGAATAGGATTCACAGCCTATAAGAGGCCAGACAAGTCATTCTCACATAATAGGTGAAATATATATGGAATACACAGACGAAATCTAGGGTCTTCTGAATAAAGTCTACTATATCTATACTCAGCTGCAGGTATTTGCACAGGCCGCTCATCTTACCTGCCACCTACTCTAGTAGGAAAAAGATGTGGGAAACACTGAGCTTCTAAATTTTTTTTCCACACACTTAATGGAGCTCCTTTTGCTTCCTTCATTTGAAACAGCTCAATGGCATCACCAATAACCTCTTTAGAATGCAAAAGTTGGATGCTATAATGTTCGTAAATTTCTTCTGTCCTGGACTGATCCACCTTCTCAATCTGACCTGTTGATGGAAATGTTTGATCCTCCATATGTGTGATATCTTGCAGGGTTTCCACATTTCTATAGTAAACATTGTTTGTTCCAGATATAAAGTTGCTTTTTTAACTTTGGTAACATCTACTAACTCCTGCCATATCTTCTTGTTCTTAGTAGGCACACCATTTACAAGAATTACTAGTCCTTCCTCTAAGTCTCTATCTACCCCTACCATTTCAATGTTTTTCTTGACATCTTATGGCAAATACACTACTCTACCTTTTAGACCTTTTTGCAGCTCTGTTGGGGGTAACTTACCTGTCTTAGGCTCCATACGTACTATAGCCTGAAATGCATGTATAGTTTAGATAAGAATGTACTATAACTATTTAAACCTTGAAGTGCGTCTGGAATGGGAACCAGTTCTAACTTGTTATGCACAGCTCTAGCAGGCATTTTATTATCCTCTAATTTATTGTAGCAGTACTTACATATAACTTGTCGTGTGTCCAAGTGAAATCCTTCTTCTACAAATAAGAACAGTGCAAACTTTTGCAAGTTATCATTATTCTCTATTTAACTTTTTAGATATAAGTCAACAGTCCACGTTTGGTTCTTGTAGTGAGTGAGTCGACAGCATATACAAACATACTCTGGTTTTTCAGCACTTAGTGTCTTAAATTTTGTAATCTCTTTTTCAAAACTATCAACTGTAGTACCTGTGTCCCGTTCTACAACTCCTCCTGTTATCAACTCTTCAATTTCCCTACAGTCCTGTTCTGGACCAAATAAACGAAACTGCACATCATCACAAACATTTTCTACCTCTGCCACAGTACCATGCAAGAGTGCCCTATTCATTTCTCCTAAACATAAAGCAGAAGTTTTCACATAATACAGCCTCCTAACTAAAGTTGCCATTGTTGAGTGGTGTACAGCTAACATCCTAAAATGAAGAAAGATGCTTTGGCACACTTTCTTTGATAAACAGGCTAGTGAGTGTCCCTGCAAATTTGTATGCTTTCTCAGCTTGCAAGGATCCAAACCTTGTAAAGTACTTATTTTGGGTTTTAAACTTCGTCTTGGAAATATACGTAGGAATGTCCTTAATATATCAATGGGTTGCTGTCTAATACTACAAATAGTACTATAATTCCCTTTGTATACAGGGGCCTGACTACACCTCCCTTGTACCTCTTCTTCAATAACTTCTTCTACATTTCTAGGTACAATCACCTCTTTTCCTATAGGACTACCATTTCATAACATCGTCCGCTTTCATCAACAGCATGAACTAATCTGTTATCCTGGAGATAGCTTTCTTCATTAAAGAAAGGCTCTGTACTAGAAGTATGCATCCATTCTCCACTAAAAACTGTACAAAAGTTACTTCTATTCACTAATCTTTTCTTATGGTTTTGTCTCTTCGTGCACAACACTATTTTGTCAAGAGTCTTCCTTCTATTTAGAATCAAAATGAAAAGCTTCTTTTTCAAAGCAAAGGCCTTATCAACTACTCTCTCAACTTGCTTTCTCTGTTTCAGTGCCTCTCACCTTCTTCTATACTTCTTCATAGCTCTCTGTAGATTTATAACCACTCTACTGCAAAACATTCTGGCTCTGATTTCCTTAAACTGCTTCTGTCTCCTGGTTAAGGTGCGTCCATGTCTTTTACAATCTTTTCTATTCTGCAATGTACAGTTTGTCCACTGTTATTGTTTCTCATAGTCATAATTTCATTTTCTTTATTTTATATTTTTGTAAGTAAGTGCATATACTTTTAAGAAATGACTTTGTCCTATTACCAGTAGCTCTTTTTTCTTTCACAACTTTTTGCCCCTTTTGTAACTCATTTCTGCAAACATACTGTAGTTGCTTCTGTTGCTTTTTAGTCCAAGCTTTTGTAGGCATTGTAACTGTGTGTAGTTGTGTAGATATTATTCAGTAAAAAAAAGTATATTTAAATTTTTACCCTAGCCAATCTACCAAATACTTTACTACTAACTTAAACATGTACAAAAACAATTTTCATGTTATGTTGCAGTTTTAAATCTACAGATGAACCTAGAAATCTTACTACATGCACTTACTTCAATATAACAAACACAGGGCAAAACACAAAACTTTATTTATTAGTTACCTCTTAACATTTTAGCACACTCTTGTGCAACACAGCTACAGCATATCTCACTTTTCACTTATACATGGTGAAAGAACAGTTTATCCCTACTGTAGCAAATTTTAAAATGAACATCAAGGCAAAAAGGCATTGAAGGCATATTTACAAGACCCATGCACTTTCCGGAGCATCACTTTTTTGACACACCGGCACCGTAATGTGGTGCTCTATATTTACAAAGCCACTCTACGTAGCTTTTCATGGCCTTATAAATACAAGTGATTTTCAGGCAGCACTTTGTGTGAAAAAAGCATGGCATGGGTGTTGCTGTGGGTGGTGCTCCCCAAGGGAGGTGTAGGGAGATGCAACGAGAACAAATACATTTCTTTCTCCTCATTTTTTCATGTTTCCATGTGTGCTGCATTCTAGAGCACGCATGAAAAGAGGAAAATACCTCTCGTGATTGTTTTTGTCATGGTGCAAGGGTGCCTATGTTGGTGCATGGCAGCCAGTTCTGCACCAGTATAGGGAAGAGCATAGGAATCCATCATATTGTTGTAAATATTACTCATCCCTGTGCTTTGAAAGTAATGCAGCATGATGCAGCCAAATGGCTTGCAGCTCCGCACTGCATTACTTTCTCCTAAGTGTACAAGTACATACAGTGCCTCAACACTATAAATACAAACACAACATAATAGCTATTGGATGCCTCTCTACTACTATATTAGTGCTCTATTTACTATCTCAGTACTGTTCTACTTAAATGTATCAGATTTAAATACTGGGAAACGGTGCATATAACAATCTGTACATTAATGTCTGTCAAAGCATATACCTCACTAATTCTTCCAACTACATCCAAGAGTATGTCACAGCTTCATATATAATTCACCAGATGGTTCTAAAAGACTAAATATTGTTCAGTAAAACTTTGTGGTTGAATACATGAATACTCCCTGGATGATTGAATTGGTGCCTATATCGTCGGTCCAAACTGGGTCCAAACTGGGTCCTATATTTTCGGTCCAAACTGGGTCCAAACTGGAATGGCATGGTGAGCAAAAACACGATGGATTTAGGCCCAGATCTCTGTACTGGGGTGAATGTATGACATTATTCTGCAGTCTGTCCATCAATTGTTCTTTTTGCATTTGTCACCCGGAGTGGGACGGGTATGCCCAGACGTGGGTCCCGTGTTCTCCATGCCACAGGAGTCAAGCTATCCTGGCTGATGAGGGCTGAAGGCCCGAAACCGGTCCTAGGATGCTTGTTTCCAGTCCAGGGAGGACCTGGCCTGGCAGTTCGGGCTAGACTGTTCCCATTGGGCGCAGGGTCAAGACTGATTTGCATATGGCTGGATCTAAACTGGAATGGCATGGTGAGCAAAAAAATGATGGATTTAGGCCCAGATCTCTGTACTGGGCTGAATGTATGACATTGTTCTGCAGTCCGTCCATCAATTGTTCTTTTTGCATTTGTCACCCCGAGTGGGACGGGTATGCCCAGACGTGGGTCCCGTGATCTCCATGCCACTGGAGTCAAGCTATCCTGGCTGATGAGGGCTGAAAGCCCGAAACCGGTCCAGGGAGGACCTGGCCTTGCAGTTCGGGCTGGACTGTTCTCATTGGGTGCAGGGTCAAGACTGATTTGCATATGGCTGCGTCCAAACTGGAATGGCATGGTGAGCAAAAAAATGTTGACTTAGGCCCAGATCTCTGTACTGGGGTGAATGTATGACATTGTTCTGCAGTCTGTCCATCAATTGTTCTTTTTGCATTTGTCACCCCGAGTGGGACGGGTATGCCCAGACGTGGGTCCTTTGCTCTCCATGCCACTGGAGTCAAGCTATCCTGGCTGATGGGAGCTGAAAGCCCGAAACCGGTCCTAGGATGCTTGTTTCCAGTCCAGGGAGTACCTGGCCGGGCAGTTCGGGCTGGACTATTCCCATTGGGTGCAGGGTCAAGACTGCTTTGCATATGGCTGGGTCCAAACTGGAATGGCATGGTGAGCAAAAAACGATGGATTTAGGCCCAGATCTCTGTACTGGGGTGAATGTATGACAGTGTTCTGCAGTCTGGCCATCAATTGTTCTTTTTGCATTTGTCACCCGAGTGGGACGGTATGCCCAGACGTGGGTCCCATGCTCTCCATGCCACTGCAGTCAAGCTATCCTGGATGATGAGGGATGAAAGCCCGAATCCGGTCCTAGGATGCTTGTTTCCAGTTCAGGGAGGACCTGGCCTGGCAGTTCGGGCTGGACTGTTCCCATTGGGTGCAGGGTCAAGACTGATTTGCATATGGCTGGGTCCAAACTGGAATAGCATGGTGAGCAAAAAAGCGATGGTTTTAGGCCCAGATCTCTGTACTGGGGTGAATGTATGACATTGTTCTGCAGTCTGTCCATCAATTGTTCTTTTTGCATTTGTCACCCCGAGTGGGACGGGTATGCCCAGACGTGGGTCCCGTGCTCTCCATGCCACTGGAGTCGAGCTATCCTGCCTGATGAGGGCTGAAAGCCCGAAACCGGTACTAGGATGCTTGTTTCTAGTCCAGGGAGGACCTGGACTGGCAGTTCGGGCTGGACTGTTCCCATTTGGCGCAGGGTCAAGACTGATTTGCATATGGCTGGGTCTAAACTGGAATGGCATGGTGAGCAAAAAAACGATGGATTTAGGCCCAGATCTCTGTACTGGGCTGAATGTATAACATTGTTCTGCAGTCTGTCCTTCAATTGTTCTTTTTGCATTTGTCCCCCCGAGTGGGACGTGTATGCCCAGACTTGGGTCTCGTGCTCTCCATGTCACTGGAGTCAAGCTATCCTGGCTGATGAGGGCTGAAAGCCCGAAACCGGTCCAGGGAGGACCTGGCCTTGCAGTTCGGGCTGGACTGTTCTCATTGGGCGCAGGGTCAAGACTGATTTGCATATGGCTAGGTCCAAACTGGAATGGCATGGTGAGCAAAAAAATGATGGACTTAGGCCCAGATCTCTGTACTGGGGTGAATGTATGAGATTGTTCTGCAGTCTGTCCATCAATTGTTCTTTTTGCATTTGTCACCCCGAGTGGGAAGGGTATGCCCAGACGTGGGTCCCGTGCTCTCCATGCCACTGGAGTCAATCTATCCTGGCTGATGAGGGCTGAAAGCTCGAAACCAGTCCTAGGATGCTTGTTTCCAGTCCAGTGAGGACCTGGCCTGGCAGTTTGGGCTGGACTGTTCCCATTGGGAGCAGGGTCAAGACTGATTTGCATATGGCTGAGTCCAAACTGGAATGGCATGGTGAGCAAAAAAACTGATGGATTTAGGCCCAGATCTCTGTACTGGGGTTAATGTATGACATTGTTCTGCAGTCTGTCCATCAATTGTTCTTTTTGCATTTGTCACCCCAAGTGGGACGGGTATCTCCAGACATGGGTCCCGTGCTCTCCATGCCACTGGAGTCAAGCTATCCTGGCTGATGAGGGCTGAAAGCCGGAAACCAGTCCTAGGATGCTTGTTTCCAGTCCAGGGAAGACCTTGCCGGGCAGTTCGGGCTGGACTTTTACCATTGGGTGCAGAGTCAAGACTGATTTGCATATGGCTGGGTCCAAACTGGAATGGCATGGTGAGCAAAAAAACGATGGATTTAGGCCCAGATCTCTGTACTGGGATGAATGTATGACATTGTTCTGCAGTCTGTCCATCAATTGTTCTTTTTGAATTTGTCACCCGGAGTGGGACGGGTATGCCCAGACGTGGGTCCCGTGTTCTCCATGCCACTGCAGTCAAGCTATCCTGGCTGATGAGGGCTGAAGGCCCGAAACCGGTCCTAGGATGCTTGTTTCCAGTCCAGGGAGGACCTGGCCTGGCAGTTCGGGCTAGACTGTTCCCATTGGGCGCAGGGTCAAGACTGATTTGCATATGGCTGGATCTAAACTGGAATGGCATGGTGAGCAAAAAAATGATGGATTTAGGCCCAGATCTCTGTACTGGGCTGAATGTATGACATTGTTCTGCAGTCTGTCCATCAATTGTTCTTTTTGCATTTGTCACCCCGAGAGGACGGGTATGCCCAGACGTGGGTCCCATGCTCTCCATGCCACTGGAGTCAAGCTATCCTGGCTGATGAGGGCTGAAAGCCCTAAACCGGTCCAGGGAGGACCTGGCCTTGCAGTTCGGGCTGGACTGTTCTCATTGGGTGCAGGGTCAAGACTGATTTGCATATGGCTGCGTCCAAACTGGAATGGCATGGTGAGCAAAAAAATGATGGACTTAGGCCCAGATCTCTGTACTGGGCTGAATGTATGACATTGTTCTACAGTCTGTCCATCAATTGTTCTTTTTGCATTTGTCACCCCGAGAGGACGGGTATGCCCAGACGTGGGTCCCGTGCACTCCATGCCACTGGAGTCAAGCTATCCTGGCTGATGAGGGCTGAAAGCCCGAAACCGGTCCAGGGAGGACCTGGCCTTGCAGTTCGGGCTGGACTGTTCTCATTGGGTGCAGGGTCAAGACTGATTTGCATATGGCTGCGTCCAAACTGGAATGGCATGGTGAGCAAAAAAATGATGGACTTAGGCCCAGATCTCTGTACTGGGGTGAATGTATGACATTGTTCTGCAGTCTGTCCATCAATTGTTCTTTTTGCATTTGTCACCCCGAGTGGGACGGGTATGCCCAGACGTGGGTCCTTTGCTCTCCATGCCACTGGAGTCAAGCTATCCTGGCTGATGGGAGCTGAAAGCCCGAAACCGGTCCTAGGATGCTTGTTTCCAGTCCAGGGAGTACCTGGCCGGGCAGTTCGGGCTGGACTATTCCCATTGGGTGCAGGGTCAAGACTGATTTGCATATGGCTGGGTCCAAACTGGAATGGCATGGTGAGCAAAAACGATGGATTTAGGCCCAGATCTCTGTACTGGGGTGAATGTATGACATTGTTCTGCAGTCTGTCCATCAATTGTTCTTTTTGCATTTGTCACCCGAGTGGGACGGTATGCCCAGACATGGGTTCCATGCTCTCCATGCCACTGCAGTCAAGCTATCCTGGCTGATGAGGGATGAAAGCCCGAATCCGGTCCTAGGATGCTTGTTTCCAGTTCAGGGAGGACCTGGCCTGGCAGTTCGGGCTGGACTGTTCCCATTGGGTGCAGGGTCAAGACTGATTTGCATATGGCTGGGTCCAAACTGGAATAGCATGGTGAGCAAAAAGCGATGGTTTTAGGCCCAGATCTCTGTACTGGGGTGAATGTATGACATTGTTCTGCAGTCTGTCCATCAATTGTTCTTTTTGCATTTGTCACCCCGAGTGGGACGGGTATGCCCAGACGTGGGTCCCGTGCTCTCCATGCCACTGGAGTCGAGCTATCCTGGCTGATGAGGGCTGAAAGCCCGAATCCGGTACTAGGATGCTTGTTTCTAGTCCAGGGAGGACCTGGACTGGCAGTTCGGGCTGGACTGTTCCCATTTGGCGCAGGGTCAAGACTGATTTGCATATGGCTGAGTAAAAACTGGAATGGCATGGTGAGCAAAAAAACAATGGATTTAGGCCCATATCTCTGTAATGGGGTGAATTTATGACATTGTTCTGCAGTCTGTTCATCAATTATTCTTTTTGCATTTGTCACCCCGAGTGGGACGGGTATGCCCAAACGTGGGTCCCGTGCTCTCCATGCCACTGGAGTCAAGCTATCCTGGCTGATGAGGGCTGAAAGCCCAAAACCTGTCCTAGGATGTTTGTTTCCATTCCAGGGAGGACCTGGCCTGGCAGTTCGGGCTGGACTGTTCCCATTGGGTGCAGGGTCAAGACTGATTTCCATATGGCTGAGTACAAACTGGAATGGCATGGTGATCAAAAACGATGGATTTAGACCCAGATCTCTGTACTGGGCTGAATGTATGACATTGTTCTGCAGTCTGTCCATCAATTGTTCTTTTGCATTTGTCACCCCGAGTGGGACGGGTATGCCCAGACGTGGGTCCCGTGCTCTCCATGCAACTGGAGTCAAGCTATCCTGGCTGATGAGGGCTGAAAGCCCGAAACCGGTCCAGGGAGGACCTGGCCTTGCAGTTCGGGCTGGACTGTTCTCATTGGGCGCAGGGTCAAGACTGATTTGCATATGGCTAGGTCCAAACTGGAATGGCATGGTGAGCAAAAATGATGGACTTAGGCTCAGATCTCTGTACTGGGGTGAATGTATGACATTGTTCTGCAGTCTGTCCATCAATTGTTCTTTTGCATTTGTCACCCCAAGTGGGACGGGTATCTCCAGACGTGGGTCCCGTGCTCTCCATGCCACTGGAGTCAAGCTATCCTGGCTGATGAGGGCTGAAAGCCGGAAACCAGTCCTAGGATGCTTGTTTCCAGTCCATGGAGGACCTTGCCGGGCAGTTCGGGCTGGACTTTTACCATTGGGTGCAGGGTCAAGACTGATTTGCATATGGCTGGCTCCAAACTGGAATGGCATGGTGAGCAAAAACGATGGATTTAGGCCCAGATCTCTGTACTGGGGTGAATGTATGACATTGTTCTGCAGTCTGTCCATCAATTGTTCTTTTTGCATTTGTCACCCGGAGAGGGACGGGTATGCCCAGACGTGGGTCCCGTGTTCTCCATGCCACTGCAGTCAAGCTATCCTGGCTGATGAGGGCTGAAGGCCCGAAACCGGTCCTAGGATGCTTGTTTCCAGTCCAGGGAGGACCTGGCCTGGCAGTTCGGGCTAGACTGTTCCCATTGGGCGCAGGGTCAAGACTGATTTGCATATGGCTGGATCTAAACTGGAATGGTATGGTGAGCAAAAAATGATGGATTTAGGCCCAGATCTCTGTACTGGGCTGAATGTATGACATTGTTCTGCAGTCCGTCCATCAATTGTTCTTTTGCATTTGTCACCCCGAGAGGACGGGTATGCCCAGACGTGGGTCCCGTTCTCTCCATGCCACTGGAGTCAAGCTATCCTGGCTGATGAGGGCTGAAAGCCCTAAACCGGTCCAGGGAGGACCTGGCCTTGCAGTTCGGGCTGGACTGTTCTCATTGGGTGCAGGGTCAAGACTGATTTGCATATGGCTGCGTCCAAACTGGAATGGCATGGTGAGCAAAAAAATGATGGACTTAGGCCCAGATCTCTGTACTGGGCTGAATGTATGACATTGTTCTACAGTCTGTCCATCAATTGTTCTTTTTGCATTTGTCACCCCGAGAGGATGGGTATGCCCAGACGTGGGTCCCGTGCACTCCATGCCACTGGAGTCAAGCTATCCTGGCTGATGAGGGCTGAAAGCCCGAAACCGGTCCAGGGAGGACCTGGCCTTGCAGTTCGGGCTGGACTGTTCTCATTGGGTGCAGGGTCAAGACTGATTTGCATATGGCTGCGTCCAAACTGGAATGGCATGGTGAGCAAAAAATGATGGACTTAGGCCCAGATCTCTGTACTGGGGTGAATGTATGACATTGTTCTGCAGTCTGTCCATCAATTGTTCTTTTTGCATTTGTCACCCCGAGTGGGACGGGTATGCCAGACGTGGGTCCTTTGCTCTCCATGCCACTGGAGTCAAGCTATCCTGGCTGATGGGAGCTGAAAGCCCGAAACCGGTCCTAGGATGCTTGTTTCCAGTCCAGGGAGTACCTGGCCGGGCAGTTCGGGCTGGACTATTCCCATTGGGTGCAGGGTCAAGACTGATTTGCATATGGCTGGGTCCAAACTGGAATGGCATGGTGAGCAAAAAACGATGGATTTAGGCCCAGATCTCTGTACTGGGGTGAATGTATGACATTGTTCTGCAGTCTGTCCATCAATTGTTCTTTTTGCATTTGTCACCCGAGTGGGACGGTATGCCCAGACATGGGTCCCATGCTCTCCATGCCACTGCAGTCAAGCTATCCTGGCTGATGAGGGATGAAAGCCCGAATCCGGTCCTAGGATGCTTGTTTCCAGTTCAGGGAGGACCTGGCCTGGCAGTTCGGGCTGGACTGTTCCCATTGGTTGCAGGGTGAAGACTGATTTGCATATGGCTGGGTCCAAACTGGAATAGCATGGTGAGCAAAAAGCGATGGTTTTAGGCCCAGATATCTGTACTGGGGTGAATGTATGACATTGTTCTGCAGTCTGTCCATCAATTGTTCTTTTTGCATTTGTCACCCCGAGTGGGACGGGTATGCCCAGACGTGGGTCCCGTGCTCTCCATGCCACTGGAGTCGAGCTATCCTGGCTGATGAGGGCTGAAAGCCCAAATCCGGTACTAGGATGCTTGTTTCTAGTCCAGGGAGGACCTGGACTGGCAGTTCGGGCTGGACTGTTCCCATTTGGCGCAGGGTCAAGACTGATTTGCATATGGCTGAGTAAAAACTGGAATGGCATGGTGAGCAAAAAAACAATGGATTTAGGCCCATATCTCTGTAATGGGGTGAATTTATGACATTGTTCTGCTGTCTGTTCATCAATTATTCTTTTTGCATTTGTCACCCCGAGTGGGACGGGTATGCCCAGACGTGGGTCCCGTGCTCTCCATGCCACTGGAGTCAAGCTATCCTGGCTGATGAGGGCTGAAAGCCCAAAACCTGTCCTAGGATGTTTGTTTCCATTCCAGGGAGGACCTGGCCTGGCAGTTCGGGCTGGACTGTTCCCATTGGGTGCAGGGTCAAGACTGATTTCCATATGGCTGAGTACAAACTGGAATGGTATGGTGATCAAAAAAACGATGGATTTAGACCCAGATCTCTGTACTGGGCTCAATGTATGACATTGTTCTGCAGTCTGTCCATCAATTGTTCTTTTTGCATTTGTCACCCCGAGTGGGACGGGTATGCCCAGACGTGGGTCCCGTGCTCTCCATGCAACTGGAGTCAAGCTATCCTGGCTGATGAGGGCTGAAAGCCCGAAACCGGTCCAGGGAGGACCTGGCCTTGCAGTTCGGGCTGGACTGTTCTCATTGGGCGCAGGGTCAAGACTGATTTGCATATGGCTAGGTCCAAACTGGAATGGCATGGTGAGCAAAAAAATGATGGACTTAGGCTCAGATCTCTGTACTGGGGTGAATGTATGACATTGTTCTGCAGTCTGTCCATCAATTGTTCTTTTTGCATTTGTCACCCCAAGTGGGACGGGTATCTCCAGACGTGGGTCCCGTGCTCTCCATGCCACTGGAGTCAAGCTATCCTGGCTGATGAGGGCTGAAAGCCGGAAACCAGTCCTAGGATGCTTGTTTCCAGTCCATGGAGGACCTTGCCGGGCAGTTCGGGCTGGACTTTTACCATTGGGTGCAGGGTCAAGACTGATTTGCATATGGCTGGCTCCAAACTGGAATGGCATGGTGAGCAAAAAAACGATGGATTTAGGCCCAGATCTCTGTACTGGGGTGAATGTATGACATTGTTCTGCAGTCTGTCCATCAATTGTTCTTTTTGCATTTGTCACCCGGAGAGGGACGGGTATGCCCAGACGTGGGTCCCGTGTTCTCCATGCCACTGCAGTCAAGCTATCCTGGCTGATGAGGGCTGAAGGCCCGAAACCGGTCCTAGGATGCTTGTTTCCAGTCCAGGGAGGACCTGGCCTGGCAGTTCGGGCTAGACTGTTCCCATTGGGCGCAGGGTCAAGACTGATTTGCATATGGCTGGATCTAAACTGGAATGGCATGGTGAGCAAAAAATGATGGATTTAGGCCCAGATCTCTGTACTGGGCTGAATGTATGACATTGTTCTGCAGTCCGTCCATCAATTGTTCTTTTTGCATTTGTCACCCCGAGAGGACGGGTATGCCCAGACGTGGGTCCCGTGCTCTCCATGCCACTGGAGTCAAGCTATCCTGGCTGATGAGGGCTGAAAGCCCTAAACCGGTCCAGGGAGGACCTGGCCTTGCAGTTCGTGCTGGACTGTTCTCATTGGGTGCAGGGTCAAGACTGATTTGCATATGGCTGCATCCAAACTGGAATGGCATGGTGAGCAAATAAATGATGGACTTAGGCCCAGATCTCTGTACTGGGCTGAATGTATGACATTGTTCTGCAGTCTGTCCATCAATTGTTCTTTTTGCATTTGTCACCCCGAGAGGACGGGTATGCCCAGACGTGGGTCCCGTGCTCTCCATGCCACTGGAGTCAAGCTATCCTGGCTGATGAGGGCTGAAAGCCCGAAACCGGTCCAGGGAGGACCTGGCCTTGCAGTTCGGGCTGGACTATTCTCATTGGGTGCAGGGTCAAGACTGATTTGCATATGGCTGCGTCCAAACTGGAATGGCATGGTGAGCAAAAAAATGATGGACTTAGGCCCAGATCTCTGTACTGGGGTGAATGTATAACATTGTTCTGCAGTCTGTCCATCAATTGTTCTTTTTGCATTTGTCACCCCGAGTGGGACGGGTATGCCCAGACGTGGGTCCTTTGCTCTCCATGCCACTGGAGTCAAGCTATCCTGGCTGATGGGAGCTGAAAGCCCGAAACCGGTCCTAGGATGCTTGTTTCCAGTCCAGGGAGTACCTGGCCGGGCAGTTCGGGCTGGACTATTCCCATTGGGTGCAGGGTCAAGACTGATTTGCATATGGCTCGGTCCAAACTGGAATGGCATGGTGAGCAAAAAAACGATGGATTTAGGCCCAGATCTCTGTACTGGGGTGAATGTATGACATTGTTCTGCAGTCTGTCCATCAATTGTTCTTTTTGCATTTGTCACCCGAGTGGGACGGTATGCCCAGACGTGGGTCCCATGCTCTCCATGCCACTGCAGTCAAGCTATCCTGGCTGATGAGGGATGAAAGATCGAATCCGGTCCTAGGATGCTTGTTTCCAGTTCAGGGAGGACCTGGCCTGGCAGTTCGGGCTGGACTGTTCCCATTGGGTGCAGGGTCAAGACTGATTTGCATATGGCTGGGTCCAAACTGGAATAGCATGGTGAGCAAAAAGCAATGGTTTTAGGCCCAGATCTCTGTACTGGGGTGAATGTATGACATTGTTCTGCAGTCTGTCCATCAATTGTTCTTTTTGCATTTGTCACCCCGAGTGGGACGGGTATGCCCAGACGTGGGTCCCGTGCTCTCCATGCCACTGGAGTCGAGCTATCCTGGCTGATGAGGGCTGAAAGCCCGAAACCGGTACTAGGATGCTTGTTTCTAGTCCAGGGAGGACCTGGACTGGCAGTTCGGGCTGGACTGTTCCCATTTGGCGCAGGGTCAAGACTGATTTGCATATGGCTGAGTAAAAACTGGAATGGCATGGTGAGCAAAAAACAATGGATTTAGGCCCATATCTCTGTAATGGGGTGAATGTATGACATTGTTCTGCAGTCTGTTAATCAATTATTCTTTTTGCATTTGTCACCCCGAATGGGACGGGTATGCCCAGACATGGGTCCCGTGCTCTCCATGCCACTGGAGTCAAGCTATCCTGGCTGATGAGGGCTGAAAGCCCAAAACCTGTCCTAGGATGTTTGTTTCCATTCCAGGGAGGACCTGGCCTGGCAGTTCGGGCTGGACTGTTCCCATTGGGTGCAGGGTCAAGACTGATTTCCATATGGCTGAGTACAAACTGGAATGGCATGGTGATCAAAAAACGATGGATTTAGACCCAGATCTCTGTACTGGGCTGAATGTATGACATTGTTCTGCAGTCTGTCCATCAATTGTTCTTTTTGCATTTGTCACCCCGAGTGGGACGGGTATGCCCAGACGTGGGTCCCGTGCTCTCCATGCAACTGGAGTCAAGCTATCCTGGCTGATGAGGGCTGAAAGCCCGAAACCGGTCCAGGGAGGACCTGGCCTTGCAGTTCGGGCTGGACTGTTCTCATTGGGTGCAGGGTCAAGACTGATTTGCATATGGCTAGGTCCAAACTGGAATGGCATGGTGAGCAAAAAATGATGGACTTAGGCCCAGATCTTTGTACTGGGGTGAATGTATGACATTGTTCTGCAGTCTGTCCATCAATTGTTCTTTTTGCATTTGTCACCCCGAGTGGGAAGGGTATGCCCAGACGTGGGTCCCGTGCTATCCATGCCACTGGAGTCAATCTATCCTGGCTGATGAGGGCTGAAAGCTCGAAACCAGTCCTAGGATGCTTGTTTCCAGTCCAGGGAGGACCTGGCCTGGCACTTTGGGCTGGACTGTTCCCATTGGGAGCAGGGTCAAGACTGATTTGCATATGGCTGAGTCCAAACTGGAATGGCATGGTGAGCCAAAAAACTGATGGATTTAGGCCCAGATCTCTGTACTGGGGTTAATGTATGACATTGTTCTGCAGTCTGTCCATCAATTGTTCTTTTTGCATTTGTCACCCCGAGTGGGACGGGTATGCCCAGACGTGGGTCCTTTGCTCTCCATGCCACTGGAGTCAAGCTATCCTGGCTGATGGGAGCTGAAAGCCCGAAACCGGTCCTAGGATGCTTGTTTCCAGTCCAGGGAGTACCTGGCCGGGCAGTTCGGGCTGGACTATTCCCATTGGGTGCAGGGTCAAGACTGATTATATATGGCTGGGTCCAAAGAGGAATGGCATGGTGAGCAAAAAACGATGGATTTAGGCCCAGATCTCTGTACTGGGGTGAATGTATGACATTGTTCTGCAGTCTGTCCATCAATTGTTCTTTTTGCATTTGTCACCCGAGTGGGACGGTATGCCCAGACATGGGTCCCATGCTCTCCATGCCACTGCAGTCAAGCTATCCTGGCTGATGAGGGATGAAAGCCCGAATCCGGTCCTAGGATGCTTGTTTCCAGTTCAGGGAGGACCTGGCCTGGCAGTTCGGGCTGGACTGTTCCCATTGGGTGCAGGGTCAAGACTGATTTGCATATGGCTGGGTCCAAACTGGAATAGCATGGTGAGCAAAAAAGCGATGGTTTTAGGCCCAGATCTCTGTACTGGGGTGAATGTATGACATTGTTCTGCAGTCTGTCCATCAATTGTTCTTTTTGCATTTGTCACCCCGAGTGGGACGGGTATGCCCAGACGTGGGTCCCGTGCTCTCCATGCCACTGGAGTCGAGCTATCCTGGCTGATGAGGGCTGAAAGCCCAAATCCGGTACTAGGATGCTTGTTTCTAGTCCAGGGAGGACCTGGACTGGCAGTTCGGGCTGGACTGTTCCCATTTGGCGCAGGGTCAAGACTGATTTGCATATGGCTGAGTAAAAACTGGAATGGCATGGGGAGCAAAAAAACAATGGATTTAGGCCCATATCTCTGTAATGGGGTGAATTTATGACATTGTTCTGCAGTCTGTTCATCAATTATTCTTTTTGCATTTGTCACCCCGAGTGGGACGGGTATGCCCAGACGTGGGTCCCGTGCTCTCCATGCCACTGGAGTCAAGCTATCCTGGCTGATGAGGGCTGAAAGCCCAAACCTGTCCTAGGATGTTTGTTTCCATTCCAGGGAGGACCTGGCCTGGCAGTTCGGGCTGGACTGTTCCCATTGGGTGCAGGGTCAAGACTGATTTCCATATGGCTGAGTACAAACTGGAATGGTATGGTGATCAAAAAAACGATGGATTTAGACCCAGATCTCTGTACTGGGCTGAATGTATGACATTGTTCTGCAGTCTGTCCATCAATTGTTCTTTTTGCATTTGTCACCCCGAGTGGGACGGGTATGCCCAGACGTGGGTCCCGTGCTCTCCATGCAACTGGAGTCAAGCTATCCTGGCTGATGAGGGCTGAAAGCCCAAAACCGGTCCAGGGAGGACCTGGCCTTGCAGTTCGGGCTGGACTGTTCTCATTGGGCGCAGGGTCAAGACTGATTTGCATATGGCTAGGTCCAAACTGGAATGGCATGGTGAGCAAAAAAATGATGGACTTAGGCCCAGATCTCTGTACTGGGGTGAATGTATGACATTGTTCTGCAGTCTGTCCATCAATTGTTCTTTTTGCATTTGTCACCCCAAGTGGGACGGGTATCTCCAGACGTGGGTCCCGTGCTCTCCATGCCACTGGAGTCAAGCTATCCTGGCTGATGAGGGCTGAAAGCCGGAAACCAGTCCTAGGATGCTTGTTTCCAGTCCATGGAGGACCTTGCCGGGCAGTTCGGGCTGGACTTTTACCATTGGGTGCAGGGTCAAGACTGATTTGCATATGGCTGGCTCCAAACTGGAATGGCATGGTGAGCAAAAAACGATGGATTTAGGCCCAGATCTCTGTACTGGGGTGAATGTATGACATTGTTCTGCAGTCTGTCCATCAATTGTTCTTTTTGCATTTGTCAACCGGAGAGGGACGGGTATGCCCAGACGTGGGTCCCGTGTTCTCCATGCCACTGCAGTCAAGCTATCCTGGCTGATGAGGGCTGAAGGCCCGAAACCGGTCCTAGGATGCTTGTTTCCAGTCCAGGGAGGACCTGGCCTGGCAGTTCGGGCTAGACTGTTCCCATTGGGCGCAGGGTCAAGACTGATTTGCATATGGCTGGATCTAAACTGGAATGGCATGGTGAGCAAAAAATGATGGATTTAGGCCCAGATCTCTGTACTGGGCTGAATGTATGACATTGTTCTGCAGTCCGTCCATCAATTGTTCTTTTTGCATTTGTCACCCCGAGAGGACGGGTATGCCCAGACGTGGGTCCCGTGCTCTCCATGCCACTGGAGTCAAGCTATCCTGGCTGATGAGGGCTGAAAGCCCTAAACCGGTCCAGGGAGGACCTGGCCTTGCAGTTCGTGCTGGACTGTTCTCATTGGGTGCAGGGTCAAGACTGATTTGCATATGGCTGCATCCAAACTGGAATGGCATGGTGAGCAAATAAATGATGGACTTAGGCCCAGATCTCTGTACTGGGCTGAATGTATGACATTGTTCTGCAGTCTGTCCATCAATTGTTCTTTTTGCATTTGTCACCCCGAGAGGACGGGTATGCCCAGACGTGGGTCCCGTGCTCTCCATGCCACTGGAGTCAAGCTATCCTGGCTGATGAGGGCTGAAAGCCCGAAACCGGTCCAGGGAGGACCTGGCCTTGCAGTTCGGGCTGGACTATTCTCATTGGGTGCAGGGTCAAGACTGATTTGCATATGGCTGCGTCCAAACTGGAATGGCATGGTGAGCAAAAAAATGATGGACTTAGGCCCAGATCTCTGTACTGGGGTGAATGTATAACATTGTTCTGCAGTCTGTCCATCAATTGTTCTTTTGCATTTGTCACCCCGAGTGGGACGGGTATGCCCAGACGTGGGTCCTTTGCTCTCCATGCCACTGGAGTCAAGCTATCCTGGCTGATGAGGAGCTGAAAGCCCGAAACCGGTCCTAGGATGCTTGTTTCCAGTCCAGGGAGTACCTGGCCGGGCAGTTCGGGCTGGACTATTCCCATTGGGTGCAGGGTCAAGACTGATTTGCATATGGCTGGGTCCAAACTGGAATGGCATGGTGAGCAAAAAACGATGGATTTAGGCCCAGATCTCTGTACTGGGGTGAATGTATGACATTGTTCTGCAGTCTGTCCATCAATTGTTCTTTTTGCATTTGTCACCCGAGTGGGACGGTATGCCCAGACGTGGGTCCCATGCTCTCCATGCCACTGAAGTCAAGCTATCCTGGCTGATGAGGGATGAAAGATCGAATCCGGTCCTAGGATGCTTGTTTCCAGTTCAGGGAGGACCTGGCCTGGCAGTTCGGGCTGGACTGTTCCCATTGGGTGCAGGGTCAAGACTGATTTGCATATGGCTGGGTCCAAACTGGAATAGCATGGTGAGCAAAAAAGCAATGGTTTTAGGCCCAGATCTCTGTACTGGGGTGAATGTATGACATTGTTCTGCAGTCTGTCCATCAATTGTTCTTTTTGCATTTGTCACCCCGAGTGGGACGGGTATGCCCAGACGTGGGTCCCGTGCTCTCCATGCCACTGGAGTCGAGCTATCCTGGCTGATGAGGGCTGAAAGCCCGAAACCGGTACTAGGATGCTTGTTTCTAGTCCAGGGAGGACCTGGACTGGCAGTTCGGGCTGGACTGTTCCCATTTGGCGCAGGGTCAAGACTGATTTGCATATGGCTGAGTAAAAACTGGAATGGCATGGTGAGCAAAAAAACAATGGATTTAGGCCCATATCTCTGTAATGGGGTGAATGTATGACATTGTTCTGCAGTCTGTTAATCAATTATTCTTTTTGCATTTGTCACCCCGAATGGGACGGGTATGCCCAGACATGGGTCCCGTGCTCTCCATGCCACTGGAGTCAAGCTATCCTGGCTGATGAGGGCTGAAAGCCCAAAACCTGTCCTAGGATGTTTGTTTCCATTCCAGGGAGGACCTGGCCTGGCAGTTCGGGCTGGACTGTTCCCATTGGGTGCAGGGTCAAGACTGATTTCCATATGGCTGAGTACAAACTGGAATGGCATGGTGATCAAAAAACGATGGATTTAGGCCCAGATCTCTGTACTGGGCTGAATGTATGACATTGTTCTGCAGTCTGTCCATCAATTGTTCTTTTTGCATTTGTCACCCCGAGTGGGACGGGTATGCCCAGACGTGGGTCCCGTGCTCTCCATGCAACTGGAGTCAAGCTATCCTGGCTGATGAGGGCTGAAAGCCCGAAACCGGTCCAGAGGAGGACCTGGCCTTGCAGTTCGGGCTGGACTGTTCTCATTGGGTGCAGGGTCAAGACTGATTTGCATATGGCTAGGTCCAAACTGGAATGGCATGGTGAGCAAAAAATGATGGACTTAGGCCCAGATCTCTGTACTGGGGTGAATGTATGACATTGTTCTGCAGTCTGTCCATCAATTGTTCTTTTTGCATTTGTCACCCCGAGTGGGAAGGGTATGCCCAGACGTGGGTCCCGTGCTATCCATGCCACTGGAGTCAATCTATCCTGGCTGATGAGGGCTGAAAGCCCGAAACCAGTCCTAGGATGCTTGTTTCCAGTCCAGGGAGGACCTGGCCTGGCACTTTGGGCTGGACTGTTCCCATTGGGAGCAGGGTCAAGACTGATTTGCATATGGCTGAGTCCAAACTGGAATGGCATGGTGAGCCAAAAACTGATGGATTTAGGCCCAGATCTCTGTACTGGGGTTAATGTATGACATTGTTCTGCAGTCTGTCCATCAATTGTTCTTTTTGCATTTGTCACCCCAAGTGGGACGGGTATGCTCCAGACGTGGGTCCCGTGCTCTCCATGCCACTGGAGTCAAGCTATCCTGGCTGATGAGGGCTGAAAGACGGAAACCAGTCCTAGGATGCTTGTTTCCAGTCCAGGGAGGACCTGGCCTGGCAGTTCGGGCTGGACTGTTCACCATTGGGTGCAGGGTCAAGACTGATTTGCATATGGCTGGGTCCAAACTGGAATGGCATGGTGAGCAAAAAAACGATGGATTTAGGCCCAGATCTCTGTACTGGGGTGAATGTATGACATTGTTCTGCAGTCTGTCCATCAATTGTTCTTTTTGCATTTGTCACCCCGAGTGGGACAGGTATGCCCAGACGTTGGTCCCGTGCTTCCATGCCACTGCAGTCAAGCTATCCTGGCTGATGAGGGATGAAAGCCCGAAACCGGTCCTAGGATGCTTGTTTCCAGTTCAGAGAGGACCTGGCCTTGGCAGTTCGGGCTGGACTGTTCCCATTGGGCGCAGGGTCAAGACTGATTTGCATATGGCTGAGTCCAAACTGGAATGGCATGGTAAGCAAAAAAACAATGGATTTAGCCCAGATCTCTGTACTGGGGTGAATGTATGACATTGTTCTGCAGTGTGTCCATCACTTGTTCTTTTTGCATTTGTCACCCCGAGTGGGATGGGTATTTCCAGACGTGTGTCCCATGCTCTCCATGCCACTGAGTCAAGCTATCCTGGCTGAGGAGGGCTGAAAGCCCGAAACCGGTCCTAAGATGCTTCTTTCCAGTTCAGAGAGGACCTGGCTTGGCAGTTCGGGCTGGACTGTTCCCATTGGGCGCAGGGTCAAGACTGATTTGCATATGGCTGCGTCCAAACTGGAATGGCATGGTGAGCAAAAAAATGATGGACTTAGGCCCAGATCTCTGTACTGGGGTGAATGTATGACATTGTTCTGCAGTCTGTCCATCAATTGTTCTTTTTGCATTTGTCACCCCGAGTGGGACGGGTATGCCCAGACGTGGGTCCTTTGCTCTCCATGCCACTGGAGTCAAGCTATCCTGGCTGATGGGAGCTGAAAGCCCGAAACCGGTCCTAGGATGCTTGTTTCCAGTCCAGGGAGTACCTGGCCGGGCAGTTCGGGCTGGACTATTCCCATTGGGTGCAGGGTCAAGACTGATTTGCATATGGCTGGGTCCAAACTGGAATGGCATGGTGAGCAAAAAAACGATGGATTTAGGCCCAGATCTCTGTACTGGGGTGAATGTATGACATTGTTCTGCAGTCTGTCCATCAATTGTTCTTTTTGCATTTGTCACCCGAGTGGGACGGTATGCCCAGACGTGGGTCCCATGCTCTCCATGCCACTGCAGTCAAGCTATCCTGGCTGATGAGGGATGAAAGATCGAATCCGGTCCTAGGATGCTTGTTTCCAGTTCAGGGAGGACCTGGCCTGGCAGTTCGGGCTGGACTGTTCCCATTGGGTGCAGGGTCAAGACTGATTTGCATATGGCTGGGTCCAAACTGGAATAGCATGGTGAGCAAAAAAGCAATGGTTTTAGGCCCAGATCTCTGTACTGGGGTGAATGTATGACATTGTTCTGCAGTCTGTCCATCAATTGTTCTTTTTGCATTTGTCACCCCGAGTGGGACGGGTATGCCCAGACGTGGGTCCCGTGCTCTCCATGCCACTGGAGTCGAGCTATCCTGGCTGATGAGGGCTGAAAGCCCGAAACCGGTACTAGGATGCTTGTTTCTAGTCCAGGGAGGACCTGGACTGGCAGTTCGGGCTGGACTGTTCCCATTTGGCGCAGGGTCAAGACTGATTTGCATATGGCTGAGTACAAACTGGAATGGCATGGTGAGCAAAAAAACAATGGATTTAGGCCCATATCTCTGTAATGGGGTGAATGTATGACATTGTTCTGCAGTCTGTTAATCAATTATTCTTTTGCATTTGTCACCCCGAATGGGACGGGTATGCCCAGACATGGGTCCCGTGCTCTCCATGCCACTGGAGTCAAGCTATCCTGGCTGATGAGGGCTGAAAGCCCAAAACCTGTCCTAGGATGTTTGTTTCCATTCCAGGGAGGACCTGGCCTGGCAGTTCGGGCTGGACTGTTCCCATTGGGTGCAGGGTCAAGACTGATTTCCATATGGCTGAGTACAAACTGGAATGGCATGGTGATCAAAAAACGATGGATTTAGGCCCAGATCTCTGTACTGGGCTGAATGTATGACATTGTTCTGCAGTCTGTCCATCAATTGTTCTTTTTGCATTTGTCACCCCGAGTGGGACGGGTATGCCCAGACGTGGGTCCCGTGCTCTCCATGCAACTGGAGTCAAGCTATCCTGGCTGATGAGGGCTGAAAGCCCGAAACCGGTCCAGGGAGGACCTGGCCTTGCAGTTCGGGCTGGACTGTTCTCATTGGGTGCAGGGTCAAGACTGATTTGCATATGGCTAGGTCCAAACTGGAATGGCATGGTGAGCAAAAAATGATGGACTTAGGCCCAGATCTCTGTACTGGGGTGAATGTATGACATTGTTCTGCAGTCTGTCCATCAATTGTTCTTTTTGCATTTGTCACCCCGAGTGGGAAGGGTATGCCCAGACGTGGGTCCCGTGCTATCCATGCCACTGGAGTCAATCTATCCTGGCTGATGAGGGCTGAAAGCTCGAAACCAGTCCTAGGATGCTTGTTTCCAGTCCAGGGAGGACCTGGCCTGGCACTTTGGGCTGGACTGTTCCCATTGGGAGCAGGGTCAAGACTGATTTGCATATGGCTGAGTCCAAACTGGAATGGCATGGTGAGCCAAAAAACTGATGGATTTAGGCCCAGATCTCTGTACTGGGGTTAATGTATGACATTGTTCTGCAGTCTGTCCATCAATTGTTCTTTTTGCATTTGTCACCCCAAGTGGGACGGGTATCTCCAGACGTGGGTCCCGTGCTCTCCATGCCACTGGAGTCAAGCTATCCTGGCTGATGAGGGCTGAAAGACGGAAACCAGTCCTAGGATGCTTGTTTCCAGTCCAGGGAGGACCTTGCCGGGCAGTTCGGGCTGGACTTTTACCATTGGGTGCAGGGTCAAGACTGATTTGCATATGGCTGGGTCCAAACTGGAATGGCATGGTGAGCAAAAAAACGATGGATTTAGGCCCAGATCTCTGTACTGGGGTGAATGTATGACATTGTTCTGCAGTCTGTCCATCAATTGTTCTTTTTGCATTTGTCACCCCGAGTGGGACAGGTATGCCCAGACGTTGGTCCTGTTCATGCCACTGCAGTCAAGCTATCCTGGCTGATGAGGGATGAAAGCCCGAAACCGGTCTTAGGATGCTTGTTTCCAGTTCAGAGAGGACCTGGCCTTGCAGTTCGGGCTGGACTGTTCCCATTGGGCGCAGGGTCAAGACTGATTTGCATATGGCTGAGTCCAAACTGGAATGGCATGGTAAGCAAAAAAACAATGGATTTAGCCCAGATCTCTGTACTGGGGTGAATGTATGACATTGTTCTGCAGTGTGTCCATCACTTGTTCTTTTTGCATTTGTCACCCCGAGTGGGATGGGTATTTCCAGACGTGTGTCCCATGCTCTCCATGCCACAAGCTATCCTGGCTGAGGAGGGCTGAAAGCCCGAAACCGGTCCTAAGATGCTTCTTTCCAGTTCAGAGAGTACCTGGCTTGGCAGTTCGGGCTGGACTGTTCCCATTGGGCGCAGGGTCAAGACTGATTTGCATATGGCTGCGTCCAAACTGGAATGGCATGGTGAGCAAAAAATGATGGACTTAGGCCCAGATCTCTGTACTGGGGTGAATGTATAACATTGTTCTGCAGTCTGTCCATCAATTGTTCTTTTTGCATTTGTCACCCCGAGTGGGACGGGTATGCCCAGACGTGGGTCCTTTGCTCTCCATGCCACTGGAGTCAAGCTATCCTGGCTGATGAGGAGCTGAAAGCCCGAAACCGGTCCTAGGATGCTTGTTTCCAGTCCAGGGAGTACCTGGCCGGGCAGTTCGGGCTGGACTATTCCCATTGGGTGCAGGGTCAAGACTGATTTGCATATGGCTGGGTCCAAACTGGAATGGAATGGTGAGCAAAAAACGATGGATTTAGGCCCAGATCTCTGTACTGGGGTGAATGTATGACATTGTTCTGCAGTCTGTCCATCAATTGTTCTTTTTGCATTTGTCACCCGAGTGGGACGGTATGCCCAGACGTGGGTCCCATGCTCTCCATGCCACTGCAGTCAAGCTATCCTGGCTGATGAGGGATGAAAGATCGAATCCGGTCCTAGGATGCTTGTTTCCAGTTCAGGGAGGACCTGGCCTGGCAGTTCGGGCTGGACTGTTCCCATTGGGTGCAGGGTCAAGACTGATTTGCATATGGCTGGGTCCAAACTGGAATAGCATGGTGAGCAAAAAAGCAATGGTTTTAGGCCCAGATCTCTGTACTGGGGTGAATGTATGACATTGTTCTGCAGTCTGTCCATCAATTGTTCTTTTTGCATTTGTCACCCCGAGTGGGACGGGTATGCCCAGACGTGGGTCCCGTGCTCTCCATGCCACTGGAGTCGAGCTATCCTGGCTGATGAGGGCTGAAAGCCCGAAACCGGTACTAGGATGCTTGTTTCTAGTCCAGGGAGGACCTGGACTGGCAGTTCGGGCTGGACTGTTCCCATTTGGCGCAGGGTCAAGACTGATTTGCATATGGCTGAGTAAAAACTGGAATGGCATGGTGAGCAAAAAAACAATGGATTTAGGCCCATATCTCTGTAATGGGGTGAATGTATGACATTGTTCTGCAGTCTGTTAATCAATTATTCTTTTTGCATTTGTCACCCCGAATGGGACGGGTATGCCCAGACATGGGTCCCGTGCTCTCCATGCCACTGGAGTCAAGCTATCCTGGCTGATGAGGGCTGAAAGCCCAAAACCTGTCCTAGGATGTTTGTTTCCATTCCAGGGAGGACCTGGCCTGGCAGTTCGGGCTGGACTGTTCCCATTGGGTGCAGGGTCAAGACTGATTTCCATATGGCTGAGTACAAACTGGAATGGCATGGTGATCAAAAAACGATGGATTTAGACCCAGATCTCTGTACTGGGCTGAATGTATGACATTGTTCTGCAGTCTGTCCATCAATTGTTCTTTTTGCATTTGTCACCCCGAGTGGGACGGGTATGCCCAGACGTGGGTCCCGTGCTCTCCATGCAACTGGAGTCAAGCTATCCTGGCTGATGAGGGCTGAAAGCCCGAAACCGGTCCAGGGAGGACCTGGCCTTGCAGTTCGGGCTGGACTGTTCTCATTGGGTGCAGGGTCAAGACTGATTTGCATATGGCTAGGTCCAAACTGGAATGGCATGGTGAGCAAAAAAATGATGGACTTAGGCCCAGATCTCTGTACTGGGGTGAATGTATGACATTGTTCTGCAGTCTGTCCATCAATTGTTCTTTTTGCATTTGTCACCCCGAGTGGGAAGGGTATGCCCAGACGTGGGTCCCGTGCTATCCATGCCACTGGAGTCAATCTATCCTGGCTGATGAGGGCTGAAAGCTCGAAACCAGTCCTAGGATGCTTGTTTCCAGTCCAGGGAGGACCTGGCCTGGCACTTTGGGCTGGACTGTTCCCATTGGGAGCAGGGTCAAGACTGATTTGCATATGGCTGAGTCCAAACTGGAATGGCATGGTGAGCCAAAAACTGATGGATTTAGGCCCAGATCTCTGTACTGGGGTTAATGTATGACATTGTTCTGCAGTCTGTCCATCAATTGTTCTTTTTGCATTTGTCACCCCAAGTGGGACGGGTATGCTCCAGACGTGGGTCCCGTGCTCTCCATGCCACTGGAGTCAAGCTATCCTGGCTGATGAGGGCTGAAAGACGGAAACCAGTCCTAGGATGCTTGTTTCCAGTCCAGGGAGGACCTTGCCGGGCAGTTCGGGCTGGACTTTTACCATTGGGTGCAGGGTCAAGACTGATTTGCATATGGCTGGGTCCAAACTGGAATGGCATGGTGAGCAAAAAAACGATGGATTTAGGCCCAGATCTCTGTACTGGGGTGAATGTATGACATTGTTCTGCAGTCTGTCCATCAATTGTTCTTTTTGCATTTGTCACCCCGAGTGGGACAGGTATGCCCAGACGTTGGTCCTGTGCCACTGCAGTCAAGCTATCCTGGCTGATGAGGGATGAAAGCCCGAAACCGGTCTTAGGATGCTTGTTTCCAGTTCAGAGAGGACCTGGCCTTGCAGTTCGGGCTGGACTGTTCCCATTGGGCGCAGGGTCAAGACTGATTTGCATATGGCTGAGTCCAAACTGGAATGGCATGGTAAGCAAAAAAAACAATGGATTTAGCCCAGATCTCTGTACTGGGGTGAATGTATGACATTGTTCTGCAGTGTGTCCATCACTTGTTCTTTTTGCATTTGTCACCCCGAGTGGGATGGGTATTTCCAGACGTGTGTCCCATGCTCTCCATGCCACAAGCTATCCTGGCTGAGGAGGGCTGAAAGCCCGAAACCGGTCCTAAGATGCTTCTTTCCAGTTCAGAGAGTACCTGGCTTGGCAGTTCGGGCTGGACTGTTCCCATTGGGCGCAGGGTCAAGACTGATTTGCATATGGCTGGGTCTAAACTGGAATGGCATGTTGAGCAAAAAAACGATGGATTTAGGCCCAGATCTCTGTACTGGGCTGAATGTATGACATTGTTCTGCAGTCTGTCCATCAATTGTTCTTTTTGCATTTGTCACCCCGAGTGGGACGGGTATGCCCAGACGTGGGTCCCGTGCTCTCCATGCAACTGGAGTCAAGCTATCCTGGCTGATGAGGGCTGAAAGCCCGAAACCGATCCAGGGAGGACCTGGCCTTGAAGTTCGGGCTGGACTGTTCTCATTGGGCGCAAGGTCAAGACTGATTTGCATATGGCTGCATCCAAACTGGAATGGCATGGTGAGCAAAAAAATGGTGGATTTAGGCCCAGATCTCTGTACTGGGGTGAATGTATGACATTGTTCTGCAGTCTGCCCATCAATTGTTCTTTTTGCATTTGTTACCGCGAGTGGGAAGGGTATGCCCAGACGTGGGTCCCGTGCTCTCCATGCCACTGGAATCAAGCTATCCTGGCTGATGAGGGCTGAAAGCTCGAAACCAGTCCTAGGATGCTTGTTTCCATTCCAGGGAGGACCTGGCCTGACAGTTTGGGCTGGACTGTTCCCATTGTGAGCTGGGTCAAGACTGATTTGCATATGGCTGAGTCCAAACTGGAAGGGCATGGTGAGCAAAAAAACAATGGATTTAGGCCCATATCTCTGTAATGGGGTGAATGTATGACATTGTTCTGCAGTCTGTTCATCAATTATTCTTTTTGCATTTGTCACCCCGAGTGGGACGGGTATGCCCAGACGTGGGTCCCGTGCTCTCCATGCCACTGGAGTCAAGCTATGCTGGCTGATGAGGGCTGAAAGCCCAAAACCTGTCCTAGGATGTTTGTTTCCATTCCAGGGAGGACCTGGCCTGGCAGTTCGGGCTGGACTGTTCCCATTGGGTGCAGGGTCAAGACTGATTTCCATATGGCTGAGTACAAACTGGAATGGCATGGTGAGCAAAAAAACGATGGATTTAGACCCAGATCTCTGTACTGGGCTGAATGTATGACATTGTTCTGCAGTCTGTCCATCAATTGTTCTTTTTGCATTTGTCACCCCGAGTGGGACGGGTATGCCCAGACGTGGGTCCTTTGCTCTCCATGCCACTGGAGTCAAGCTATCCTGGCTGATGGGAGCTGAAAGCCCGAAACCGGTCCTAGGATGCTTGTTTCCAGTCCAGGGAGTACCTGGCCGGGCAGTTCGGGCTGGACTATTCCCATTGGGTGCAGGGTCAAGACTGATTTGCATATGGCTGGGTCCAAACTGGAATGGCATGGTGAGCAAAAAAACGATGGATTTAGGCCCAGATCTCTGTACTGGGGTGAATGTATGACATTGTTCTGCAGTCTGTCCATCAATTGTTCTTTTTGCATTTGTCACCCGAGTGGGACGGGTATGCCCAGACATGGGTCCCATGCTCTCCATGCCACTGCAGTCAAGCTATCCTGGCTGATGAGGGATGAAAGCCCGAATCTGGTCGTAGGATGCTTGTTTCCAGTTCAGGGAGGACCTGGCCTGGCAGTTCGGGCTGGACTGTTCCCATTGGGTGCAGGGTCAAGACTGATTTGCATATGGCTGGGTCCAAACTGGAATAGCATGGTGAGCAAAAAGCGATGGTTTTAGGCCCAGATCTCTGTACTGGGGTGAATGTATAACATTGTTCTGCAGTCTGTCCATCAATTGTTCTTTTTGCATTTGTCACCCCGAGTGGGACGGGTATGCCCAGACGTGGGTCCCGTGCTCTCCATGCCACTGGAGTCGAGCTATCCTGGCTGATGAGGGCTGAAAGCCCGAAACCGGTACTAGGATGCTTGTTTCTAGTCCAGGGAGGTCCTGGCCTTGCAGTTCGGGCTGGACTGTTCTCATTGGGCGCAAGGTCAAGACTGATTTGCATATGGCTGCATCCAAACTGGAAGGGCATGGTGAGCAAAAAAACGATGGATTTAGGCCCATATCTCTGTAATGGGGTGAATGTATGACATTGTTCTGCAGTCTGTTCATCAATTATTCTTTTTGCATTTGTCACCCCGAGTGGGACGGGTATGCCCAGACGTGGGTCCCGTGCTCTCCATGCCACTGGAGTCAAGCTATACTGGCTGATGAGGGCTGAAAGCCCGAAACCGGTCCAGGGAGGACCTGGCCTTGCAGTTCGGGCTGGACTGTTCTCATTGGGTGCAGGGTCAAGACTGATTTGCATATGGCTGCGTCCAAACTGGAATGGCATGGTGAGCAAAAAAATGATGGACTTAGGCCCAGATCTCTGTACTGGGCTGAATGTATGACATTGTTCTGCAGTCTGTCCATCAATTGTTCTTTTTGCATTTGTCACCCCGAGAGGACGGGTATGCCCAGACGTGGGTCCCGTGCTCTCCATGCCACTGGAGTCAAGCTATCCTGGCTGATGAGGGCTGAAAGCCCGAAACCGGTCCAGGGAGGACCTGGCCTTGCAGTTCGGGCTGGACTGTTCTCATTGGGTGCAGGGTCAAGACTGATTTGCATATGGCTGCGTCCAAACTGGAATGGCATGGTGAGCAAAAAAATGATGGACTTAGGCCCAGATCTCTGTACTGGGGTGAATGTATGACATTGTTCTGCAGTCTGTCCATCAATTGTTCTTTTTGCATTTGTCACCCCGAGTGGGACGGGTATGCCCAGACGTGGGTCCTTTGCTCTCCATGCCACTGGAGTCAAGCTATCCTGGCTGATGGGAGCTGAAAGCCCGAAACCGGTCCTAGGATGCTTGTTTCCAGTCCAGGGAGTACCTGGCCGGGCAGTTCGGGCTGGACTATTCCTATTGGGTGCAGGGTCAAGACTGATTTGCATATGGCTGGGTCCAAACTGGAATGGCATGGTGAGCAAAAAAACGATGGATTTAGGCCCAGATCTCTGTACTGGGGTGAATGTATGACATTGTTCTGCAGTCTGTCCATCAATTGTTCTTTTTGCATTTGTCACCCGAGTGGGACGGGTATGCCCAGACGTGGGTCCCATGCTCTCCATGCCACTGCAGTCAAGCTATCCTGGCTGATGAGGGATGAAAGCCCGAATCCGGTCCTAGGATGCTTGTTTCCAGTTCAGGGAGGACCTGGCCTGGCAGTTCGGGCTGGACTGTTCCCATTGGGTGCAGGGTCAAGACTGATTTGCATATGGCTGGGTCCAAACTGGAATAGCATGGTGAGCAAAAAAGCGATGGTTTTAGGCCCAGATCTCTGTACTGGGGTGAATGTATGACATTGTTCTGCAGTCTGTCCATCAATTGTTCTTTTTGCATTTGTCACCCCTAGTGGGATGGGTATGCCCAGACGTGGGTCCCGTGCTCTCCATGCCACTGGAGTCGAGCTATCCTGGCTGATGAGGGCTGATAGCCCGAAACCGGTACTAGGATGCTTGTTTCTAGTCCAGGGAGGACCTGGACTGGCAGTTCGGGCTGGACTGTTCCCATTTGGCGCAGGGTCAAGACTGATTTGCATATGGCTGAGTAAAAACTGGAATAGCATGGTGAGCAAAAAAACAATGGATTTAGGCCCATATCTCTGTAATGGGGTGAATGTATGACATTGTTCTGCAGTCTGTTCATCAATTATTCTTTTTGCATTTGTCACCCCGAGTGGGACGGGTATGCCCAGACGTGGGTCCCGTGCTCTCCATGCCACTGGAGTCAAGCTATCCTGGCTGATGAGGGCTGAAAGCCCAAAACCTGTCCTAGGATGTTTGTTTCCATTCCAGGGAGGACCTGGCCTGGCAGTTCGGGCTGGACTGTTCCCATTGGGTGCAGGGTCAAGAATGATTTCCATATGGCTGAGTACAAACTGGAATGGCATGGTGAGCAAAAAAACGATGGATTTAGACCCAGATCTCTGTACTGGGCTGAATGTATGACATTGTTCTGCAGTCTGTCCATCAATTGTTCTTTTTGCATTTGTCACCCCGAGTGGGACGGGTATGCCCAGACGTGGATCCCGTGCTCTCCATGCAACTGGAGTCAAGCTATCCTGGCTGATGAGGGCTGAAAGCCCGAAACCGGTCCAGGGAGGACCTGGCCTTGCAGTTCGGGCTGGACTGTTCTCATTGGGCGCAGGGTCAACACTGATTTGCATATGGCTAGGTCCAAACTGGAATGGCATGGTGAGCAAAAAAATGATGGACTTAGGCCCAGATCTCTGTACTGGGGTGAATGTATGACATTGTTCTGCAGTCTGTCCATCAATTGTTCTTTTTGCATTTGTCACCCCGAGTGGGAAGGGTATGCCCAGACGTGGGTCCCGTGCTCTCCATGCCACTGGAGTCAATCTATCCTGGCTGATGAGGGCTGAAAGCTCGAAACCAGTCCTAGGATGCTTGTTTCCAGTCAAGGGAGGACCTGGCCTGGCAGTTTGGGCTGGACTGTTCCCATTGGGAGCAGGGTCAAGACTGATTTGCATATGGCTGAGTCCAAACTGGAATGGCATGGTGAGCAAAAAAACTGATGGATTTAGGCCCAGATCTCTGTACTGGGGTTAATGTATGACATTGTTCTGCAGTCTGTCCATCAATTGTTCTTTTTGCATTTGTCACCCCAAGTGGGACGGGTATCTCCAGACGTGGGTCCCGTGCTCTCCATGCCACTGGAGTCAAGCTATCCTGGCTGATGAGGGCTGAAAGCCGGAAACCAGTCCTAGGATGCTTGTTTCCAGTCCAGGGAGGACCTTGCCGGGCAGTTCGGGCTGGACTTTTACCATTGGGTGCAGGGTCAAGACTGATTTGCATATGGCTGGGTCCAAACTGGAATGGCATGGTGAGCAAAAAAACGATGGATTTAGGCCCAGATCTCTGTACTGGGGTTAATGTATGACATTGTTCTGCAGTCTGTCCATCACTTGTTCTTTATGCATTTGTCACCCCGAGTGGGATGGGTATTTCCAGACGTGGGTCCCATGCTCTCCATGCCACTGCAGTCAAGCTATCCTGGCTGAGGAGGGCTGAAAGCCCGAAACCGGTCCTAGGATGCTTGTTTCCAGTTCAGAGAGTACCTGGCTTGGCAGTTCGGGCTGGACTGTTCCCATTGTGCGCAGGGTTAAGACTGATTTGCATATGGCTGGGTCTAAACTGGAATGGCATGGTGAGCAAAAAAACGATGGATTTAGGCCCAGATCTCTGTACTGGGCTGAATGTATGACATTGCTCTGCAGTCTGTCCATCAATTATTCTTTTTACATTTGTCAACCCCGAGTGGGACGGGTATGCCCAGACGTGGGTCCCGTGCTCTCCATGCAACTGGAGTCAAGCTATCCTGGCTGATGAGGGCTGAAAGCCCGAAACCGGTCCTAGGATGCTTGTTTCCAGTCAGGAGGACCTGGCCTGGCAGTTCGGGCTGGACTGTTCTCATTGGGCGCAAGGTCAAGACTGATTTGCATATGGCTGCATCCAAACTGGAATGGCATGGTGAGCAAAAAAATGGTGGATTTAGGCCCAGATCTCTGTACTGGGGTGAATGTATGACATTGTTCTGCAGTCTGCCCATCAATTGTTCTTTTTGCATTTGTCACCGCGAGTGGGAAGGGTTTGCCCAGACGTGGGTCCCGTGCTCTCCATGCCACTGGAGTCAAGCTATCCTGGCTGATGAGGGCTGAAAGCCCTAAACCGGTCCAGGATGCTTGTCAGTCAGGGACCTGGCCTTGCAGTTCGGGCTGGACTGTTCTCATTGGGTGCAGGGTCAAGAATGATTTGCATTTGGCTGGGTCCAAACTGGAATGGCATGGTGAGCAAAAAATGATGGACTTAGGCCCAGATCTCTGTACTGGGCTGAATGTATGACATTGTTCTGCAGTCTGTCCATCAATTGTTCTTTTTGCATTTGTCACCCCGAGTAGGACGGGTATGCCCAGACGTGGGTCCCGTGCTCTCCATGCCACTGGAGTCAAGCTATCCTGGCTGATGAGGGCTGAAAGCCCGAAACCGGTCCAGGATGCTTGTTTCCAGTCGGGAGGACCTGGCCTTGCAGTTCGGGCTGGACTGTTCTCATTGGGTGCAGGGTCAAGACTGATTTGCATATGGCTGCGTCCAAACTGGAATGGCATGGTGAGCAAAAAAATGATGGACTTAGGCCCAGATCTCTGTACTGGGGTGAATGTATGACATTGTTCTGCAGTCTGTCCATCAATTGTTCTTTTTGCATTTGTCACCCCGAGTGGGACGGGTATGCCCAGACGTGGGTCCTTTGCTCTCCATGCCACTGGAGTCAAGCTATCCTGGCTGATGGGAGCTGAAAGCCCGAAACCGGTCCTAGGATGCTTGTTTCCAGTCCAGGGAGTACCTGGCCGGGCAGTTCGGGCTGGACTATTCCCATTGGGTGCAGGGTCAAGACTGATTTGCATATGGCTGGGTCCAAACTGGAATGGAATGGTGAGCAAAAAACGATGGATTTAGGCCCAGATCTCTGTACTGGGGTGAATGTATGACATTGTTCTGCAGTCTGTCCATCAATTGTTCTTTTTGCATTTGTCACCCGAGTGGGACGGGTATGCCCAGACGTGGGTCCCATGCTCTCCATGCCACTGCAGTCAAGCTATCCTGGCTGATGAGGGATGAAAGCCCGAATCCGGTCCTAGGATGCTTGTTTCCAGTTCAGGGAGGACCTGGCCTGGCAGTTCGGGCTGGACTGTTCCCATTGGGTGCAGGGTCAAGACTGATTTGCATATGGCTGGGTCCAAACTGGAATGGCATGGTGAGCAAAAAGCGATGGTTTTAGGCCCAGATCTCTGTACTGGGGTGAATGTATGACATTGTTCTGCAGTCTGTCCATCAATTGTTCTTTTTGCATTTGTCACCCCAAGTGGGACGGGTATGCCAAGACGTGGGTCCCGTGCTCTCCATGCCACTGGAGTCAAGCTATCCTGGCTGATGAGGGCTGAAAGCCCGAAACCGGTCCTAGGATGCTTGTTTCTAGTCCAGGGAGGACCTGGACTGGTAGTTCGGGCTGGACTGTTCCCATTTGGCGCAGGGTCAAGACTGATTTGCATATGGCTGGGTCAAAACTGGAATGGCATGGTGAGCAAAAAAACAATGGATTTAGGCCCAGATCTCTGTAATGGGGTGAATGTATGACATTGTTCTGCAGTCTGTCCATCAATTATTCTTTTTGCATTTGTCACCCCGAGTGGGACGGGTATGCCCAGACGTGGGTCCCGTGCTCTCCATGCCACTGGAGTCAAGCTATCCTGGCTGATGAGGGCTGAAAGCCCGAAACCTGTCCTAGGATGCTTGTTTCCATTCCAGGGAGGACCTGGCCTGGCAGTTCGGGCTGGACTGTTCACATTGGGCGCAGCGTCAAGACTGATTTGCATATGGCTGGGCCCAAACTGGAATGGCATGGTGAGCAAAAAACGATGGATTTAGGCCCAGATCTCTGTACTGGGGTGAATGTATGACATTGTTCTGCAGTCTGTCCATCAATTGTTCTTTTTGCATTTGTCACCCCGAGTGGGACGGGTATGCCCAGACGTGGATCCCGTGCTCTCCATGCAACTGGAGTCAAGCTATCCTGGCTGATGAGGGCTGAAAGCCCGAAACCGGTCCTAGGATGCTTGTTTCCAGTCAGGGAGGACCTGGCCTGGCAGTTCGGGCTGGACTGTTCTCATTGGGCGCAGGGTCAAGACTGATTTGCATATGGCTGGGTCCAAACTGGAATGGCATGGTGAGCAAAAAACCGATGGATTTAGACCCAGATCTCTGTACTGGGGTGAATGTATGACATTGTTCTGCAGTCTGTCCATCAATTGTTCTTTTTGCATTTGTCACCCCGAGTGGGAAGGGTATGCCCAGACGTGGGTCCCGTGCTCTCCATGCCACTGGAGTCAATCTATCCTGGCTGATGAGGGCTGAAAGCTCGAAACCAGTCCTAGGATGCTTGTTTCCAGTCCAGGGAGGACCTGGCCTGGCAGTTTGGGCTGGACTGTTCCCATTGGGAGCAGGGTCAAGACTGATTTGCATATGGCTGAGTCCAAACTGGAATGGCATGGTGAGCAAAAAAATGATGGATTTAGGCCCAGATCTCTGTACTGGGGTGAATGTATGACATTGTTCTGCAGTCTGTCCATCAATTGTTCTTTTTGCATTTGTCACCCCAAGTGGGACGGGTATGCTCCAGACGTGGGTCCCGTGCTCTCCATGCCACTGGAGTCAAGCTATCCTGGCTGATGAGGGCTGAAAGCCGGAAACCAGTCCTAGGATGCTTGTTTCCAGTCCAGGGAGGACCTGGCCGGGCAGTTCGGGCTGGACTGTTACCATTGGGTGCAGGGTCAAGACTGATTTGCATATGGCTGGGTCCAAACTGGAATGGCATGGTGAGCAAAAAAACGATGGATTTAGGCCCAGATCTCTGTACTGGGGTTAATGTATGACATTGTTCTGCAGTCTGTCCATCACTTGTTCTTTTTGCATTTGTCACCCCGAGTGGGATGGGTATTTCCAGACGTGGGTCCCATGCTCTCCATGCCACTGCAGTCAAGCTATCCTGGCTGAGGAGGGCTGAAAGCCCGAAACCGGTCCTAGGATGCTTGTTTCCAGTTCAGGAGAGTACCTGGCTTGGCAGTTCGGGCTGGACTGTTCCCATTGGGCGCAGGGTTAAGACTGATTTGCATATGGCTGGGTCCAAACTGGAATGGCATGGTGAGCAAAAAACGATGGATTTAGGCCCAGATCTATGTACTGGGCTGAATGTATGACATTGTTCTGCAGTCTGTCCATCAATTGTTCTTTTTGCATTTGTCACCCCGAGAAGGACGGGTATGCCCAGACGTGGGTCCCGTGCTCTCCATGCAACTGGAGTCAAGCTATCCTGGCTGATGAGGGCTGAAAGCCCGAAACCGTCCTAGGATGCTTGTCCAGAGGAGGACCTGGCCTGGAAGTTCGGGCTGGACTGTTCTCATTGGGCGCAGGGTCAAGACTGATTTGCATATGGCTGCATCCAAACTGGAATGGCATGGTGAGCAAAAAAATGGTGGATTTAGGCCCAGATCTCTGTACTGGGGTGAATGTATGACATTGTTCTGCAGTCTGCCCATCAATTGTTCTTTTTGCATTTGTTACCGCGAGTGGGAAGGGTATGCCCAGACGTGGGTCCCGTGCTCTCCATGCCACTGGAATCAAGCTATCCTGGCTGATGAGGGCTGAAAGCTCGAAACCAGTCCTAGGATGCTTGTTTCCAGTCCAGGGAGGATCTGGCCTGGCAGTTTGGGCTGGACTGTTCCCATTGGGAGCAGGGTCAAGACTGATTTGCATATGGCTGAGTCCAAACTGGAATGGCATGGTGAGCAAAAAACGATGGATTTAGGCCCAGATCTCTGTACTGGGGTGAATGTATGACATTGTTCTGCAGTCTGTCCATCAATTGTTCTTTTTACATTTGTCACCCCGAGTGGGACGGGTATGCCCTGACGTTGGTCCCGTGCTCTCCATGCCACTGCAGGCAAGCTATCCTGGATGATGAGGGCTGAAAGCCCGAAACCGGTCTTAGGATGCTTGTTTCCAGTCCAGGGAGGACTTGGCCTGGCAGTTCGGGCTGGAGTGTTCCCATTCGGCGCAGGGTCGAGACTGATTTGCATATGGCTGAGTCCAAACTGAAAAGGCATGGTGAGCCAAAAAACAATGGATTTAGGCGCAGATCTCTGTACTGGGGTGAATGTATGACATTGTTCTGCAGTCTGTCCATCAATTATTTTTTTGCATTTGTCACCCCGAGTGGGATGGGTATGCCCAGACGTGGGTCCTGTGCTCTCCATGCCACTGGAGTCAAGCTATCCTGGCTGATGAGGGCTGAAAGCTCGAAACCAGTCCTAGGATGCTTGTTTCCAGTCCAGGGAGGACCTGGCCTGGCAGTTTGGGCTGGACTGTTCCCATTGGGAGCAGGGTCAAGACTGATTTGCATATGGCTGAGTCCAAACTGGAATTGCAGTGGTGAGCAAAAAACGATGGATTTAGGCCCAGATCTCTGTACTGGGGTGAATGTATGACATTGTTCTGCAGTCTGTCCATCAATTGTTCTTTTTGCATTTGTCACCCCGAGTGGGATGGGTATGCCCAGACTTGGGTCCCGTGCTCTCCATGCCACTGGAGTCAAGCTATCCTGGCTGATGAGGGCTGAAAGCCCGAAACCAGTCCTAGGATGCTTGTTTCCAGTACAGGGAGGACCTGGACTGGCAGTTCGGGCTGGACTGTTCCCATTGGGCGCAGGGTCAAGGCTGATTTGCATATGGCTGGGTCCAAACTAGAATGGCATGGTAAGCAAAAAAATGATGGATTTAGGCCCAGGTCTCTGTACTGGGGTGAATGTATGACATTGTTCTGCAGTCTGTCCATCAATTGTTCTTTTTGCATTTGTCACCCCGAGTGGGACGGGTATGCCGAGACGTGGGTCCCGTGCTCTCCATGCCACTGGAGTCAAGCTATCCTGGCTGATGAGGGCTGAAAGCTCGAAACCAGTCCTAGGATGCTTGTTTCCAGTCCAGGGAGGACCTGGCCTGGCAGTTTGGGCTGGACTGTTCCCATTGGGAGCAGGGTCAAGACTGATTTGCATATGGCTGAGTCCAAACTGGAATGGCATGGTGAGCAAAAAACGATGGATTTAGGCCCAGATCTCTGTACTGGGGTGAATGTATGACATTGTTCTGCAGTCTGTCCATCAATTGTTCTTTTTACATTTGTCACCCCGAGTGGGACGGGTATGCCCTGACGTTGGTCCCGTGCTCTCCATGCCACTGCAGTCAAGCTATCCTGGATGATGAGGGCTGAAAGCCCGAAACCGGTCTTAGGATGCTTGTTTCCAGTCCAGGGAGGACCTGGCCTGGCAGTTCGGGCTGGAGTGTTCCCATTCGGCGCAGGGTCGAGACTGATTTGCATATGGCTGAGTCCAAACTGAAATGGCATGGTGAGCCAAAAAACAATGGATTTAGGCGCAGATCTCTGTACTGGGGTGAATGTATGACATTGTTCTGCAGTCTGTCCATCAATTATTTTTTTGCATTTGTCACCCCGAGTGGGATGGGTATGCCCAGACGTGGGTCCCGTGCTCTCCATGCCACTGGAGTCAAGCTATCCTGGCTGATGAGGGCTGAAAGCCCGAAACCGGTCCTAGGATGCTTGTTTCCAGTCCAGAAAGGACCTGGCCCGGCAGTTCGGGCTGGACTGTTCCCATTGGGTGCAGGGTCAATACTGATTTGCATATGGCTGGGTCCAAACTGGAATGGCATGGTGAGCAAAAAAACGATGGATTTAGGCGCAGATCTTTGTACTGGGGTGAATGTATGACATTGTTCTGCAGTCTGTCCATCAATTGTTCTTTTTGCATTTGTCACCCCGAGTTGGACGGGTATTTTCAGACGTGGGTCCCGTGCTCTCCATGCCACTGCAGTCAAGCTATTCTGGCTGAGGAGGGCTGAAAGCCCGAAACCGGTCCTAGGATGCTTGTTTCCAGTCCAGAAAGGACCTGGCCTGGCAGTTCGGGCTGGACTGTTCCCATTGGGCGCAGGGTCAAGGCTGATTTGCATATGGCTGGGTCCAAACTAGAATGGCATGGTAAGCAAAAAAATGATGGATTTAGGCCCAGGTCTCTGTACTGGGGTGAATGTATGACATTGTTCTGCAGTCTGTCCATCAATTGTTCTTTTTGCATTTGTCACCCCGAGTGGGACGGGTATGCCGAGACGTGGGTCCCGTGCTCTCCATGCCACTGGAGTCAAGCTATCCTGGCTGATGAGGGCTGAAAGCTCGAAACCGGTCCTAGGATGCTTGTTTCCAGTCCAGGGAGGACCTGGCCTGGCAGTTTGGGCTGGACTGTTCCCATTGGGAGCAGGGTCAAGACTGATTTGCATATCGCTGATTCCAAACTGGAATGTCATGGTGAGCAAAAAACGATGGATTTAGGCCCAGATCTCTGTACTGGGGTGAATGTATGACATTGTTCTGCAGTCTGTCCATCAATTGTTCTTTTTGTGTTTGTCACCCCGAGTGGGACGGGTATTTCCAGACGTGGGTCCCGTGCTCTCCATGCCACTGCAGTCAAGCTATCCTGGCTGAGGAGGGCTGAAAGCCCGAAACCGGTCCTAGGATGCTTGTTTCCAGTTCAGAGAGTACCTGGCCTGGCAGTTCGGGCTGGACTGTTCCCATTGGGCGCAGGGTCAAGACTGATTTGCATATGTCTGCGTCCAAACTGGAATGGCATGGTGAGCAAAAAAACAATGGATTTAGGCCCAGATCTCTGTACAGGGGTGAATGTATGACATTGATCTGCAGTCTGTCCATCAATTGTTCTTTTTGCATTTATCACCCCAAGTGGGACGGGTATGCCCAGACGTGGGTCCCGTGCTCTCCATGCCACTGGAGTCAAGCTATCCTGGCTGATGAGGGCTGAAAGTCCGAAACCGGTCCTAGGATGCTTGTTTCCAGTCCAGAGAGGACCTGGCCTGGCAGTTCGGGCTGGACTGTTCCCATTGGGTGCAGGGTCAATACTGATTTGCATATGGCTAGGTCCAAACTGGAATGGCATGGTGAGCAAAAAAACGATGGATTTAGGCCCAGATCTTTGTACTGGGGTGAATGTATGACATTGTTCTGCAGTCTGTCCATCAATTGTTCTTTTTGCATTTGTCACCCCGAGTGGGACGGGTATTTTCAGACGTGGGTCCCGTGCTCTCCATGCCACTGCAGTCAAGCTATTCTGGCTGAGGAGGGCTGAAAGCCCGAAACCGGTCTTAGGATGCTTGTTTCCAGTTCAGAGAGGACCTGGCCTGGCAGTTCGGGCTGTAATGTTCCCATTGGGCGCAGGGTCAAGACTGATTTGCATATGGCTGGGTCTAAACTGGAATGGCATGGTGAGCAAAAAAATGATGGACTTAGGCCCAGATCTCTGTACTGGGGTGAATGTATGACATTGTTCTGCAGTCTGTCCATCAATTTTTCTTTTTGCATTTGTCTCCCCGAATGGGAAGAGTATGCCCAGACGTGGGTCCCGTGCTCTCCATGCCACTGGAGTCAAGCTATCCTGGTTTATGAGGGCTGAAAGCTCTAAAGCCGAGTCCAGGGAGGACCTGGCCTTGCAGTTCGGGCTGGACTGTTCTCATTGGGCGCAGGGTCAAGACTGATTTGCATATGGCTGCGTCCAAACTGGAATGGCATGGTGAGCAAAAAAATGATGGACTTAGGCCCAGATCTCTGTACTGGGGTGAATGTATGACATTGTTCTGCAGTCTGTCCATCAATTGTTCTTTTTGCATTTGTCACCCCGAGTGGGACGGGTATGCCCAGACGTGGGTCCCGTGCTCTCCATGCCACTGGAGTCAAGCTATCCTGGCTGATGAGGGCTGAAAGCTCGAAACCAGTCCTAGGATGCTTGTTTCCAGTCCAGGGAGGACCTGGCCTGGCAGTTTGGGCTGGACTGTTCCCATTGGGAGCAGGGTCAAGAATGATTTGCATATGGCTGAGTCCAAACTGGAATTGCATGGTGAGCAAAAAAACGATGGATTTAGGCCCAGATCTCTGTACTGGGGTGAATGTATGACATTGTTCTGCAGTCTGTCCATCAATTGTTCTTTTTGCATTTGTCACCCCAAGTGGGATGGGTATGCCCAGACTTGGGTCCCGTGCTCTCCATGCCACTGGAGTCAAGCTATCCTGTCTGATGAGGGCTGAAAGCCCGAAACCAGTCCTAGGATGCTTGTTTCCAGTACAGGGAGGACCTGGACTGGCAGTTCGGGCTGGACTGTTCCCATTGGGCGCAGGGTCAAGGCTGATTTGCATATGGCTGGGTCCAAACTAGAATGGCATGGTAAGCAAAAAATGATGGATTTAGGCCCAGGTCTCTGTACTGGGGTGAATGTATGACATTGTTCTGCAGTCTGTCCATCAATTGTTCTTTTTGCATTTGTCACCCCGAGTGGGACGGGTATGCCGAGACGTGGGTCCCGTGCTCTCCATGCCACTGGAGTCAAGCTATCCTGGCTGATGAGGGCTGAAAGCTCGAAACCAGTCCTAGGATGCTTGTTTCCAGTCCAGGGAGGACCTGGCCTGGCAGTTTGGGCTGGACTGTTCCCATTGGGAGCAGGGTCAAGACTGATTTGCATATGGCTGAGTCCAAACTGGAATGGCATGGTGAGCAAAAAACGATGGATTTAGGCCCAGATCTCTGTACTGGGGTGAATGTATGACATTGTTCTGCAGTCTGTCCATCAATTGTTCTTTTTACATTTGTCACCCCGAGTGGGACGGGTATGCCCTGACGTTGGTCCCGTGCTCTCCATGCCACTGCAGTCAAGCTATCCTGGATGATGAGGGCTGAAAGCCCGAAACCGGTCTTAGGATGCTTGTTTCCAGTCCAGGGAGGACCTGGCCTGGCAGTTCGGGCTGGAGTGTTCCCATTCGGCGAAGGGTCGAGACTGATTTGCATATGGCTGAGTCCAAACTGAAATGGCATGGTGAGCCAAAAAACAATGGATTTAGGCGCAGATCTCTGTACTGGGGTGAATGTATGACATTGTTCTGCAGTCTGTCCATCAATTATTTTTTTGCATTTGTCACCCCGAGTGGGATGGGTATGCCCAGACGTGGGTCCCGTGCTCTCCATGCCACTGGAGTCAAGCTATCCTGGCTGATGAGGGCTGAAAGCTCGAAACCAGTCCTAGGATGCTTGTTTCCAGTCCAGGGAGGACCTGGCCTGGCAGTTTGGGCTGGACTGTTCCCATTGGGAGCAGGGTCAAGACTGATTTGCATATGGCTGAGTCCAAACTGGAATGGCATGGTGAGCAAAAAACGATGGATTTAGGCCCAGGTCTCTGTACTGGGGTGAATGTATGACATTGTTCTGCAGTCTGTCCATCAATTGTTCTTTTTGCATTTGTCACCCCGAGTGGGACAGGTATGCCGAGACGTGGGTCCCGTGCTCTCCATGCCACTGGAGTCAAGCTATCCTGGCTGATGAGGGCTGAAAGCTCGAAACCAGTCCTAGGATGCTTGTTTCCAGTCCAGGGAGGACCTGGCCTGGCAGTTTGGGCTGGACTGTTCCCATTGGGAGCAGGGTCAAGACTGATTTGCATATGGCTGAGTCCAAACTGGAATGGCATGGTGAGCAAAAAACGATGGATTTAGGCCCAGATCTCTGTACTGGGGTGAATGTATGACATTGTTCTGCAGTCTGTCCATCAATTGTTCTTTTTACATTTGTCACCCCGAGTGGGACGGGTATGCCCTGACGTTGGTCCCGTGCTCTCCATGCCACTGCAGTCACGCTATCCTGGATGATGAGGGCTGAAAGCCCGAAACCTGTCTTAGGATGCTTGTTTCCAGTCCAGGGAGGACCTGGCCTGGCAGTTCGGGCTGGAGTGTTCCCATTCGGCGCAGGGTCGAGACTGATTTGCATATGGCTGAGTCCAAACTGAAATGGCATGGTGAGCCAAAAAACAATGGATTTAGGCGCAGATCTCTGTACTGGGGTGAATGTATGACATTGTTCTGCAGTCTGTCCATCAATTATTTTTTTGCATTTGTCACCCCGAGTGGGATGGGTATGCCCAGACGTGGGTCCCGTGCTCTCCATGCCACTGGAGTCAAGCTATCCTGGCTGATGAGGGCTGAAAGCTCGAAACCAGTCCTAGGATGCTTGTTTCCAGTCCAGGGAGGACCTGGCCTGGCAGTTTGGGCTGGACTGTTCCCATTGGGAGCAGGGTCAAGACTGATTTGCATATGGCTGAGTCCAAACTGGAATGGCATGGTGAGCAAAAACGATGGATTTAGGCCCAGGTCTCTGTACTGGGGTGAATGTATGACATTGTTCTGCAGTCTGTCCATCAATTGTTCTTTTTGCATTTGTCACCCCGAGTGGGACAGGTATGCCGAGACGTGGGTCCCGTGCTCTCAATGCCACTGGAGTCAAGCTATCCTGGCTGATGAGGGCTGAAAGCTCGAAACCAGTCCTAGGATGCTTGTTTCCAGTCCAGGGAGGACCTGGCCTGGCAGTTTGGGCTGGACTGTTCCCATTGGGAGCAGGGTCAAGACTGATTTGCATATGGCTGAGTCCAAACTGGAATGGCATGGTGAGCAAAAAACGATGGATTTAGGCCCAGATCTCTGTACTGGGGTGAATGTATGACATTGTTCTGCAGTCTGTCCATCAATTGTTCTTTTTACATTTGTCACCCCGAGTGGGACGGGTATGCCCTGACGTTGGTCCCGTGCTCTCCATGCCACTGCAGTCAAGCTATCCTGGATGATGAGGGCTGAAAGCCCGAAACCGGTCTTAGGATGCTTGTTTCCAGTCCAGGGAGGACCTGGCCTGGCAGTTCGGGCTGGAGTGTTCCCATTCGGCGCAGGGTCGAGACTGATTTGCATATGGCTGAGTCCAAACTGAAATGGCATGGTGAGCCAAAAACAATGGATTTAGGCGCAGATCTCTGTACTGGGGTGAATGTATGACATTGTTCTGCAGTCTGTCCATCAATTATTTTTTTGCATTTGTCACCCCGAGTGGGATGGGTATGCCCAGACGTGGGTCCCGTGCTCTCCATGCCACTGGAGTTAAGCTATCCTGGCTGATGAGGGCTGAAAGCCCGAAACCGGTCCTAGGATGCTTGTTTCCAGTCCAGGGAGGACCTGGCCTGGCAGTTCGGGCTGGACTGTACCCATTGGGCGCAGGGTCAAGACTGATTTGCATATGGCTGGGTCCAAAGTAGAATGGCATGGTAAGCAAATAAACAATGGATTTAGGCCCAGATCCTTGTACTGGGGTGAATGTATGACATTGTTCTGCAGTCTGTCCATCAATTGTTCTTTTTGCATTTGTCACCCCGAGTGGGATGGGTATGCCCAGACGTGGGTCCCGTGCTCTCCATGCCACTGGAGTCAAGCTATCCTGGCTGATGAGGGCTGAAAGCCCGAAACCGGTCCTAGGATGCTTGTTTCCATTACAGGGAGGACCTGGCCTGGCAGTTCGGGCTGGACTGGTCCCATTGGGCGCAGGGTTGAGACTGACTTGCAAATGGCTGCGTCCAAACTGGAATGGCATGGGGAGCAAAAAAATGATGGATTTAGGCCCAGATCTCTGTACTGGGGTGAATGTATGACATTGTTCTGCAATCTGTCCATCAATTGTTCTTTTTGCATTTGTCACCCCGAGTGGGACGGGTATGCCCAGACATGGGTCCCGTGCTCTCCATGCCACTGGAGTCAAGCTATCCTGTCTGATGAGGGCTGAAAGCCCGAAACCAGTCCTAGGATGCTTGTTTCCAGTACAGGGAGGACCTGGACTGGCAGTTCGGGCTGGACTGTTCCCATTGGGCACAGGGTCAAGGCTGATTTGCATATGGCTGGGTCCAAACTAGAATGGCATGGTAAGCAAAAAAATGATGGATTTAGGCCCAGGTCTCCGTACTGGGGTGAATGTATGACATTGTTCTGCAGTCTGTCCATCAATTGTTCTTTTTGCATTTGTCACCCCGAGTGGGACAGGTATGCCGAGACGTGGGTCCCGTGCTCTCCATGCCACTGGAGTCAAGCTATCCTGACTGATGAGGGCTGAAAGCTCGAAACCAGTCCTAGGATGCTTGTTTCCAGTCCAGGGAGGACCTGGCCTGGCAGTTTGGGCTGGACTGTTCCCATTGGGAGCAGGGTCAAGACTGATTTGCATATGGCGGAGTCCAAACTGGAATGGCATGGTGAGCAAAAAACGATGGATTTAGGCCCAGATCTCTGTACTGGGGTGAATGTATGACATTGTTCTGCAGTCTGTCCATCAATTGTTCTTTTTACATTTGTCACCCCGAGTGGGACGGGTATGCCCTGACGTTGGTCCCGTGCTCTCCATGCCACTGCAGTCAAGCTATCCTGGATGATGAGGGCTGAAAGCCCGAAACCGGTCTTAGGATGCTTGTTTCCAGTCCAGGGAGGACCTGGCCTGGCAGTTCGGGCTGGAGTGTTCCCATTCGGCGCAGGGTCGAGACTGATTTGCATATGGCTGAGTCCAAACTGAAATGGCATGGTGAGCAAAAAAACAATGGATTTAGGCGCAGATCTCTGTACTGGGGTGAATGTATGACATTGTTCTGCAGTCTGTCCATCAATTATGTTTTTGCATTTGTCACCCCGAGTGGGATGGGTATGCCCAGACGTGGGTCCCGTGCTCTCCATGCCACTGGAGTCAAGCTATCCTGGCTGATGAGGGCTGAAAGCTCGAAACCAGTCCTAGGATGCTTGTTTCCAGTCCAGGGAGGACCTGGCCTGGCAGTTTGGGCTGGACTGTTCCCATTGGGAGCAGGGTCAAGACTGATTTGCATATGGCTGAGTCCAAACTGGAATTGCATGGTGAGCAAAAAACGATGGATTTAGACCCAGATCTCTGTACTGGGGTGAATGTATGACATTGTTCTGCAGTCTGTCCATCAATTGTTCTTTTTGCATTTGTCACCCCAAGTGGGATGGGTATGCCCAGACTTGGGTCCCGTGCTCTCCATGCCACTGGAGTCAAGCTATCCTGTCTGATGAGGGCTGAAAGCCCGAAACCAGTCCTAGGATGCTTGTTTCCAGTACAGGGAGGACCTGGACTGGCAGTTCGGGCTGGACTGTTCCCATTGGGCGCAGGGTCAAGGCTGATTTGCATATGGCTGGGTCCAAACTAGAATGGCATGGTAAGCAAAAAAATGATGGATTTAGGCCCAGGTCTCTGTACTGGGGTGAATGTATGACATTGTTCTGCAGTCTGTCCATCAATTGTTCTTTTTGCATTTGTCACCCCGAGTGGGACGGGTATGCCGAGACGTGGGTCCCGTGCTCTCCATGCCACTGGAGTCAAGCTATCCTGGCTGATGAGGGCTGAAAGCTCGAAACCAGTCCTAGGATGCTTGTTTCCAGTCCAGGGAGGACCTGGCCTGGCAGTTTGGGCTGGACTGTTCCCATTGGGAGCAGGGTCAAGACTGATTTGCATATGGCTGAGTCCAAACTGGAATGGCATGGTGAGCAAAAAACGATGGATTTAGGCCCAGATCTCTGTACTGGGGTGAATGTATGACATTGTTCTGCAGTCTGTCCATCAATTGTTCTTTTTACATTTGTCACCCCGAGTGGGACGGGTATGCCCTGACGTTGGTCCCGTGCTCTCCATGCCACTGCAGTCAAGCTATCCTGGATGATGAGGGCTGAAAGCCCGAAACCGGTCTTAGGATGCTTGTTTCCAGTCCAGGGAGGACCTGGCCTGGCAGTTCGGGCTGGAGTGTTCCCATTCGGCGCAGGGTCGAGACTGATTTGCATATGGCTGAGTCCAAACTGAAATGGCATGGTGAGCCAAAAAACAATGGATTTAGGCGCAGATCTCTGTACTGGGGTGAATGTATGACATTGTTCTGCAGTCTGTCCATCAATTATTTTTTTTGCATTTGTCACCCCGAGTGGGATGGGTATGCCCAGACGTGGGTCCCGTGCTCTCCATGCCACTGGAGTTAAGCTATACTGGCTGATGAGGGCTGAAAGCCCGAAACCGGTCCTAGGATGCTTGTTTCCAGTCCAGGGAGGACCTGGCCTGGCAGTTCGGGCTGGACTGTACCCATTGGGCGCAGGGTCAAGACTGATTTGCATATGGCTGGGTCCAAACTAGAATGGCATGGTAAGCAAATAAACAATGGATTTAGGCCCAGATCCTTGTACTGGGGTGAATGTATGACATTGTTCTGCAGTCTGTCCATCAATTATTCTTTTTGCATTTGTCACCCCGAGTGGGATGGGTATGCCCAGACGTGGGTCCCGTGCTCTCCATGCCACTGGAGTCAAGCTATCATGGCTGATGAGGGCTGAAAGCCCGAAACCGGTCCTATGATGCTTGTTTCCATTCCAGCGAGGACCTGGCCTGGCAGTTCGGGCTGGACTGGTCCCATTGGGCGCAGGGTTGAGACTGACTTGCAAATGGCTGCGTCCAAACTGGAATGGCATGGGGAGAAAAAAAATGATGGATTTAGGCCCAGATCTCTGTACAGGGGTGAATGTATGACATTGTTCTGCAGTCTGTCCATCAATTGTTCTTTTTGCATTTGTCACCCCGAGTGGGACAGGTATGCCGAGACGTGGGTCCCGTGCTCTCCATGCCACTGGAGTCAAGCTATCCTGACTGATGAGGGCTGAAAGCTCGAAACCAGTCCTAGGATGCTTGTTTCCAGTCCAGGGAGGACCTGGCCTGGCAGTTTGGGCTGGACTGTTCCCATTGGGAGCAGGGTCAAGACTGATTTGCATATGGCTGGAGTCCAAACTGGAATGGCATGGTGAGCAAAAACGATGGATTTAGGCCCAGATCTCTGTACTGGGGTGAATGTATGACATTGTTCTGCAGTCTGTCCATCAATTGTTCTTTTTACATTTGTCACCCCGAGTGGGACGGGTATGCCCTGACGTTGGTCCCGTGCTCTCCATGCCACTGCAGTCAAGCTATCCTGGATGATGAGGGCTGAAAGCCCGAAACCGGTCTTAGGATGCTTGTTTCCAGTCCAGGGAGGACCTGGCCTGGCAGTTCGGGCTGGAGTGTTCCCATTCGGCGCAGGGTCGAGACTGATTTGCATATGGCTGAGTCCAAACTGAAATGGCATGGTGAGCAAAAAAACAATGGATTTAGGCGCAGATCTCTGTACTGGGGTGAATGTATGACATTGTTCTGCAGTCTGTCCATCAATTATGTTTTTGCATTTGTCACCCCGAGTGGGATGGGTATGCCCAGACGTGGGTCCCGTGCTCTCCATGCCACTGGAGTCAAGCTATCCTGGCTGATGAGGGCTGAAAGCTCGAAACCAGTCCTAGGATGCTTGTTTCCAGTCCAGGGAGGACCTGGCCTGGCAGTTTGGGCTGGACTGTTCCCATTGGGAGCAGGGTCAAGACTGATTTGCATATGGCTGAGTCCAAACTGGAATTGCATGGTGAGCAAAAAAACGATGGATTTAGACCCAGATCTCTGTACTGGGGTGAATGTATGACATTGTTCTGCAGTCTGTCCATCAATTGTTCTTTTTGCATTTGTCACCCCAAGTGGGATGGGTATGCCCAGACTTGGGTCCCGTGCTCTCCATGCCACTGGAGTCAAGCTATCCTGTCTGATGAGGGCTGAAAGCCCGAAACCAGTCCTAGGATGCTTGTTTCCAGTACAGGGAGGACCTGGACTGGCAGTTCGGGCTGGACTGTTCCCATTGGGCGCAGGGTCAAGGCTGATTTGCATATGGCTGGATCCAAACTAGAATGGCATGGTAAGCAAAAAAATGATGGATTTAGGCCCAGGTCTCTGTACTGGGGTGAATGTATGACATTGTTCTGCAGTCTGTCCATCAATTGTTCTTTTTGCATTTGTCACCCCGAGTGGGACGGGTATGCCGAGACGTGGGTCCCGTGCTCTCCATGCCACTGGAGTCAAGCTATCCTGGCTGATGAGGGCTGAAAGCTCGAAACCAGTCCTAGGATGCTTGTTTCCAGTCCAGGGAGGACCTGGCCTGGCAGTTTGGGCTGGACTGTTCCCATTGGGAGCAGGGTCAAGACTGATTTGCATATGGCTGAGTCCAAACTGGAATGGCATGGTGAGCAAAAACGATGGATTTAGGCCCAGATCTCTGTACTGGGGTGAATGTATGACATTGTTCTGCAGTCTGTCCATCAATTGTTCTTTTTACATTTGTCACCCCGAGTGGGACGGGTATGCCCTGACGTTGGTCCCGTGCTCTCCATGCCACTGCAGTCAAGCTATCCTGGATGATGAGGGCTGAAAGCCCGAAACCGGTCTTAGGATGCTTGTTTCCAGTCCAGGGAGGACCTGGCCTGGCAGTTCGGGCTGGAGTGTTCCCATTCGGCGCAGGGTCGAGACTGATTTGCATATGGCTGAGTCCAAACTGAAATGGCATGGTGAGCCAAAAAACAATGGATTTAGGTGCAGATCTCTGTACTGGGGTGAATGTATGACATTGTTCTGCAGTCTGTCCATCAATTATTTTTTTGGCATTTGTCACCCCGAGTGGGATGGGTATGCCCAGACGTGGGTCCCGTGCTCTCCATGCCACTGGAGTTAAGCTATACTGGCTGATGAGGGCTGAAAGCCCGAAACCGGTCCTAGGATGCTTGTTTCCAGTCCAGGGAGGACCTGGCCTGGCAGTTCGGGCTGGACTGTACCCATTGGGCGCAGGGTCAAGACTGATTTGCATATGGCTGGGTCCAAACTAGAATGGCATGGTAAGCAAATAAACAATGGATTTAGGCCCAGATCCTTGTACTGGGGTGAATGTATGACATTGTTCTGCAGTCTGTCCATCAATTGTTCTTTTTGCATTTGTCACCCCGAGTGGGATGGGTATGCCCAGACGTGGGTCCCGTGCTCTCCATGCCACTGGAGTCAAGCTATCCTGGCTGATGAGGGCTGAAAGCCCGAAACTGGCCCAAGGAGGACATGGCCAGGCAGTTCGGGCTGGACTGTTCTCAATGGGCGCAGGGTCAAGACTGATTTGCATATGGCTGCGTCCAAACTGGAATGGCATGGTGAGCAAAAAAACGATGGATTTAGGCCCAGATCTCTGTACAGGGGTGAATGTATGACATTGATCTGCAGTCTGTCCATCAATTGTTCTTTTTGCATTTGTCACCCCGAGTGGGACGGGTATGCCCAGTCGTGGGTCCCGTCTCTCCATGCCACTGGAGTCAAGCTATCTTGGCTGATGAGGGCTGAAAGCCCAAAACCGGTCCTAGGATGCTTGTTTCCAGTCCAGAGAGGACCTGGCCTGGCAGTTCGGGCTTGACTGTTCCCATTGGGTGCAGGGTCAATACTGATTTGCATATGGCTGGGTCCAAACTGGAATGGCATGGTGAGCAAAAAAACGATGGATTTAGGCCCAGATCTTTGTACTGGGGTGAATGTATGACATTGTTCTGCAGTCTGTCCATCAATTGTTCTTTTTGCATTTGTCACCCCGAGTGGGACGGGTATTTTCAGACGTGGGTCCCGTGCTCTCCATGCCACTGGAGTCAAGCTATCCTGGCTGATGAGGGCTGAAAGCTCTAAACCGGTCCAGGGAGGACCTGGCCTTGCAGTTCGGGCTGGACTGTTCTCATTGGGCGCAGGGTCAAGACTGATTTGCATATGGCTGCGTCCAAACTGGAATGGCATGGTGAGCAAAAAAATGATGGACTTAGGCCCAGATCTCTGTACTGGGGTGAATGTATAACATTGTTCTGCAGTCTGTCCATCAATTGTTCTTTTTGCATTTGTCACCCCGAGTGGGACGGGTATGCCCAGACGTGGGTCCCATGCTCTCCATGCCACTGGAGTCAAGCTATCCTGGCTGATGAGGGCTGAAAGCTCGAAACCAGTCCTAGGATGCTTGTTTCCAGTCCAGGGAGGACCTGGCCTGGCAGTTTGGGCTGGACTGTTCCCATTGGGAGCAGGGTCAAGACTGATTTGCATATGGCTGAGTCCAAACTGGAATTGCATGGTGAGCAAAAAAACGATGGATTTAGGCCCAGATCTCTGTACTGGGGTGAATGTATGACATTGTTCTGCAGTCTGTCTATCAATTGTTCTTTTTGCATTTGTCACCCCAAGTGGGATGGGTATGCCCAGACTTGGGTCCCGTGCTCTCCATGCCACTGGAGTCAAGCTATCCTGTCTGATGAGGGCTGAAAGCCCGAAACCAGTCCTAGGATGCTTGTTTCCAGTACAGGGAGGACCTGGACTGGCAGTTTGGGCTGGACTGTTCCCATTGGGAGCAGGGTCAAGACTGATTTGCATATGGCTGAGTCCAAACTGGAATGGCATGGTGAGCAAAAAACGATGGATTTAGGCCCAGATCTCTGTACTGGGGTGATTGTATGACATTGTTCTGCAGTCTGTCCATCAATTGTTCTTTTTGCGTTTGTCACCTCGAGTGGGACGGGTATTTCCAGACGTGGGTCCCGTGCTCTCCATGACACTGCAGTCAAGCTATCCTGGCTGAGGAGGGCTGAAAGCCCGAAACCGGTCCTAGGATGCTTGTTTCCAGTTCAGAGAGTACCCGGCCTGGCAGTTCGGGCTGGACTGTTCCCATTGGGCGCAGGGTCAAGACTGATTTGCACATGGCTGCGTCCAAACTGGAATGGCATGGTGAGCAAAAAAATGATGGACTTAGGCCCAGATCTCTGTACTGGGGTGAATGTATGACATTGTTCTGCAGTCTGTCCATCAATTGTTCTATTTGCATTTGTCACCCCGAGTGGGACGGGTATGCCCAGAAGTGGGTCCCGTGCTCTCCATGCCACTGGAGTCAAGCTATCCTGGCTGATGAGGGCTGAAAGCTCGAAATCAGCCCTAGGATGCTTGTTTCCAGTCCAGGGAGGACTTGGCCGGTCAGTTCGGGCTGGACTGTTCTCATTTGGCGCAGGGTCAAGACTGATTTGCATATGGCTGGGTCCAAACGGGAATGCCATGGTGAGCAAAAAAACGATGGATTTAGGCCCAGATCTCTTTACTGGGGTGAATGTATGACATTGTTCTGCAGTCTGTCCATCAATTATTCTTTTTGCATTTGTCACCCCAAGTGGGACGGGTATGCCCAGACGTGGGTCCCGTGCTCTCCATGCCACTGTAGTCAAGCTATCCTGGCTGATGAGGGCTGAAAGCCCGAAACCTGTCCTATGATGCTTGTTTCCATTCCAGGGAGGACCTGGCCTGGCAGCTTGGGCTGGACTGTTCTCATTTGGCGCAGGGTCAAGACTGATTTGCATATGGCTGGGTCCAAACAGGAATGGCATGGTGATCAAAAAAACAATGGATTTAGGCCCAGATCTCTGTACTGGGGGGAATGTATGACATTGTTCTGCAGTCTGTCCATCAATCGTTCTTTTTGCATTTGTCACCCCGAGTGGGACGGGTATGCCCAGACGTGGGTCCTGTGTTCTCCATGCCACTGGAGTCAAGCTATCCTGGCTGATGAGGGCTGAAAGCCCGTAACCGGTCCAGGGAGCACCTGGCCTTGCAGTTCGGGCTGGACTGTTCTCATTGGGCGCAGGGTCAAGACTGATTTGCATATGGCTGCGTCCAAACTGGAATGGCATGGTGAGCAAAAAAATGATGGACTTAGGCCCAGATCTCTGTACTGGGGTGAATGTATGACATTGTTCTGCAGTCTGTCCATCCATTGTTCTATTTGCATTTGTCACCCCGAGTGGGACGGGTATGCCCAGACGTGGGTCCCGTGCTCTCCATGCCACTGGAGTCAAGCTATCCTGACTGATGAGCACTGAAAGCCCGAAACCAGTCCTAGGATGCTGGTTTCTAGTCCAGGGAGGACCTGGCCTGGCAGTTCGGGCTGACTTTTCCCATTGGGCACAGGGTCAAGACTGATTTGCATATGGCTGGGTCCAAACTGGAATGGCATGGTGAGCAAAAGAACGATGGATTTAGGCCCAGATCTGTGTACTGGGGTGAATGTATAACATTGTTCTGCAGTCTGTCCATCAACTGTTCTTTTTGCATTTGTCACCCGAGTGGGCACGGGTATGCCCAGACGTGGGTCCCGTGCTCTCCATGCCACTGGAGTCAAGCTATCCTGGCTGATGAGGGCTGAAAGCCTGAAACCGGTCCTAGGATGCTTGTTTCCAGTCCAGGGAGGACCTGCCCGGGCAGTTCGGGCTGGACTGTTCCCATTGGGTGCAGGGTCAAGACTGATTTGCTTATGGCTGGCTCCAAACTGGAATGGCATGGTGAGCAAAAAAACGATGGATTTAGGCCCGGATCTCTGTAATGGGGTGAATGTATGACATTGTTCTGCAGTCTGTCCATCAATTGTTCTTTTTGCATTTGTCACCCCGAGTGGGACGGGTATGCCCAGACGTGGGTCCCGTGCACTCCATTCCACTGGAGTCGAGCTATCCTGGCTGATGAGGGCTAAAAGCCCGAAACCGGTCCTAGGATGCTTGTTTCCAGTCCAGGTAGGACCTGACCTGGCAGTTTGGGCTGGACTGTTCCCATTGGGAGCAGGGTCAAGACTGATTTGCATATGGCTGAGTCCAAATTGGAATGGCATGGTGAGCAAAAAAACAATGGATTTAGGCCCAGATCTCTGTAATGGGGTGAATGTATGACATTGTTCTGCAGTCTGTTCATCAATTATTCTTTTTGCATTTGTTTTTTTTTGTTTTTTTCAATCTGTTTATTGATTTTTTATACCAAACATACAAGACTCATCTCAGATTCTCTTCTGTACATTAATGCAGCATACACCTAACCCGGTGCAACAATGACAACAGTGAAGTATTATATTTAACATAATGATTCAACAGCCCTAATTATCAGTACACATCTTATAGCATCACATCAACAGTTATTATATCGCAGGATGCAACAGAGACTCCAGCACAACCACATCACATGGTCATCCGTGGCATCAAGTGGTTCACTTCTTACACCGCATTTTCATTAGTCCTTTCATCCGTGCTCCTAGTTTCCATAAACGTTTTATACAGTGCCCAAAAGTTTTTAGGTCTATTACGAGGTGGTAATAAATCACTATAGTTTTCAGTCTGGGTACTACAGTATAGCATATCTCTTGTCCACTGCGCCAAAGTGGGAAGAGGTCCACGAGACCAGCATATTGCGACACATCTTTTTGCTATTAAAATTCCCATGTCTATTAGCCTTCGCTGCGCTTTGGGGAGATCTTTAGAGTATCCAATCAATGCTAACATTGGCTCCGGTGTCAACTCTGTCTCGACCATTTGGCTCATCACTGCAAAGATCTGATCCCAAAACAGTGCTGTGCCTGGACATGTCCAGGCCAGGTGGTAAAAACCAGCCATGTGTGCGCCGCATCTATCGCATGCCGAGTCAGTTCTCAGGCCATACCTATGCAGGTGTTCCGGTGTATAATATACTCTATTAAGGAATTTGAAATGTATCAGTCTATGCCTGCCATTAAGGGATATGCGCTTAGTGCTGACACAGCAGTACAGCCATATTTCATCCGTAACATCTCTCTGCAGATCGCGCTGCCAAGCTAGTCTTGCTTTCGTGTAACTATGCTGCCGGATAGCCATTGTGGCATGGTAAATTCTGGTTATCATCTTTGTGGGTGCCTGCGCTTTGATAATAATAGTGAGTGCCGGTACATCCGGGGGTTCAGCCATATCTTCCCCTAGAAGTTCCGCGAGGGCATGTCGAACCCTGTGAAACTGAAATTGCACCAGGGGAGTCGGCGCTCCTGCGTTCCCCACAACATCAGCCCAGCCTTTGGCTCGTCCATCCGTAAAAAGGTCACCAATAGTGTGTATTCCCAACGTCCGTAGGGCCAACATTACCCCTCTGTCCCTGCATGGAGGTAGCCATGTTCACCATTCTATTCTGGTAACCGGGGAATATAAGATAGCACCCGCCTGCAGTTGCAACAACTGATGCCAAGCATGCGAAATGGGGTTAATCGAGTCCAATATCCCAGTGCGTCTGTCAGGAGGGGAAAACAGCAACGCTGGTAGGGGACGTGGGGCCGCAACCACTGTTTCAATGCGGACATGTGGCGCATCAGTAGGACCATGTATCCATTGGTATGCCTGTGCGCACTGCGCCGATCTATAATATAAAGTCAAATCTGGGGCCCCCAGTCCTCCCATTGAATATGGTAGCGTAAGCACTTGCCAGCTGGCACGAGCTTGTTTGCCCGCCCATGCCAAATGAATCAGAAGGGATTGTAGCCTTTGGAAGAACACTTTCGGCAGTACCATAGGTATGTTAGTGAAAAGGAACAGGAAGCGAGGTAAGATTACCATTTTCATAATGGACACCCTACCCATCAGTGACAGCGGCAGCTTGACCCATCTCGAGATGTCCTCCTCCAGCTTGTGAATAGCCACACCATAATTTTCCCTAAACACCACTTCTGAATCCGTGTGCACTTTGATTCCCAAGTATCGTACCGGTTCTGCAGACCATTGTAATGGGTAGTCAGGTTCAACCGGTAAAGTGGGCGGAGTGAGGGGAAACATAATAGATTTACTCCAGTTAACTTTCAGACCAGACATGGTGCCAAAAAGCACCACTTCTCTCAGAACTGGTGAGAGATTGGTTTCCGGGTGGCGGACATACAATAATGTGTCGTCAGCATATGTGGAGACAATCAGATTGTAACCAGGAAATCTGATGCCTCTTTGGTTGTGGTATTCTCTCAGGGCACAGGCCAGCGGCTCGGCTACTAAGGCATATAATATAGGGGACAATGGACAACCTTGCCTAGTACCTCTAGTAATTGAAATGGGACTGGTGACTAGGTCACCAATCTTAATGCGGGCCATTGGGGAGAAGTATAGTACATCCAGCAACTGAAGAAAAACCGGTCCCACTCCAAACTTGAGAAGGACTTGTCTTAAAAAAGGCCATTCCACTGAGTCGAAAGCTTTCTCCATATCAAGGAACACAGCTATTGAAGGGATCTCTGGCCTGATATGTTGTATGGAAGCAAAGACTGCTGCGCAAGTTATACGACAGGTTTCGGCCTGGCACAAACCCCGCCTGCTCCGACGCAATAAGAGTGGTTACTAGAGGCATCAGACGGTTCGCCAGTATTTTTGCGAAGAGTTTAGTATCCACATTCAGTAGGGACAAGGGCCGATACGATGCGCAACTGTCTGGGGGTTTACCCGGCTTGAGGATCGCGACTATGACAGCTTCCCTCATGGAGGGGGACATTGTGCTTGATGTACACATGTCCTTGAACAGCGTCATCAGCTGTGGCATCAGCAGGTCAAGGAAAGCTTTATAAAATGCCACTGTCAGGCCATCTCCCCCCGGTGCGCTCCCCGATTTCATGCTGGAGGATTCTTTTTGCATTTGTCACCCCGAGTGGGACGGGTATGCCCAGACGTGGGTCCCGTGCTCTCCATGCCACTGGAGTCAAGCTATCCTGGCTGATGAGGGCTGAAAGCCCGAAACCTCTCCTAGGATGCTTGTTTCCATTCCAGGGAGGACCTGGCCTGGCAGTTCGGGCTGGACTGTTCCCATTGGGTGCAGGGTCAAGACTGATTTGCATATGGCTGGATCCAAACTGGAATGGCATGGTGAGCAAAAAAGCGATGGATTTAGCTCCAGATCTCTGTACTGGGGTGAATGTATGACATTGTTCTGCAGTCTGTCCATCAACTGTTCTTTTTGCATTTGTCACCCCGAGTGGGCACGGGTATGCCCAGACGTGGGTCCCGTGCTCTCCATGCCACTGGAGTCAAGCTATCCTGGCTGATGAGGGCTGAAAGCCCGAAACCGGTCCAAGGATGCTTGTTTCCAGTCCAGGGAGGACCTGCCCGGGCAGTTCGGGCTGGACTGTTCCCATTGGGTGCAGGGTCAAGACTGATTTGCTTATGGCTGGCTCCAAACTGGAATGGCATGGTGAGCAAAAAAACGATGGATTTAGGCCCGGATCTCTGTAATGGGGTGAATGTATGACATTGTTCTGCACTCTGTCCATCAATTGTTATTTTTGCATTTGTCACCCCGAGTGGGACGGGTATGCCCAGACGTGGGTCCCGTGCACTCCATTCCACTGGAGTCGAGCTATCCTGGCTGATGAGGGCTAAAAGCCCGAAACCGGTCCTTGGATGCTTGTTTCTAGTCAAGGGAGGACCTGGACTGGCAGTTCGGGCTGGACTGTTCCCATTGGGCGCAGGGTCAAGACTGATTTGCATATGGCTGGGTCTAAACTGGAATGGCATGGTGAGCAAAAAAACGATGAATTTAGGCCCAGATCTCTGTACTGAGCTGAATGTATAACATTGTTCTGCAGTGTGTCCATCAATTGTTCTTTTTGCATTTGTCACCCCAAGTGGGACGGGTATTCCCAGACGTGGGACTCGAACTCTCCATGCACTGGAGTCAAGCTATCCTGGCTGATGAGGGCTGAAAGCCCAAAACAGGTCCAGGGAGGACCTGGCCTTGCAGTTCGGGCTGGACTGTTCTCATTGGGCGCAGGGTCAAGACTGATTTGCATATGTCTGCGTCCAAACTGGAATGGCATGGTGAGCAAAAAAATGATGGACTGAGGCCCAGATCTCTGTACTGGGGTGAATGTATGAAATTGTTCTGCAGTCTGTCTATCAATTGTTCTTTTTGCATTTGTCACCCCGAGAGGGATGGGTATGCCCAGATGTAGGTCCCGTGCTCTCCATGCCACTGGAGTCAAGCGATCCTGGCTGATGAGGGCTGAAAGCTCGAAACCAGTTCTAGGATGCTTGTTTCCAGTCCAGGTAGGACCTGGCCTGGCAGTTTGGGCTGGACTGTTCCCATTGGGAGCAGGGTCAAGACTGATTTGCATATGGCTGAGTCCAAATTGGAATGGCATGGTGAGCAAAAAACAATGGATTTAGGCCCAGATCTCTGTAATGGGGTGAATGTATGACATTGTTCTGCAGTCTGTTCATCAATTATTCTTTTTGCATTTGTCACCCCGAGTGTGACGGGTATGCCCAGACGTGGGTCCCGTGCTCTCCATGCCACTGGAGTCAAGCTATCCTGGCTGATGAGGGCTGAAAGCCCGAACCCTGTCCTAGGATGCTTGTTTCCATTCCAGGGAGGACCTGGCCTGGCAGTTCGGGCTGGACTGTTCCCATTGGGTGCAGGGTCAAGACTGATTTGCATATGGCTGGATCCAAACTGGAATGGCATGGTGAGCAAAAAAGCGATGGATTTAGCTCCAGATCTCTGTACTGGGGTGAATGTATGACATTGTTCTGCAGTCTGCCCATCAATTGTTCTTTTTGCATTTGTCACCCCGAGTGGGACAGGTATGCCCAGACGTGGGTCCTGTGCTCTCCATGCCACTGGAGTCAAGCTATCCTCGCTGATGAGGGCTGAAAGCCCGAAACCGGTCCAGGGAGGACATGGCCTTGCAGTTCGGGCTGGACTGTTCTCATTGGGTGCAGGGTCAAGACATATTTGCATATGGCTGCGTCCAAACTGGAATTGCATGGTGAACAAAAAAATGATGGACTTAGGCCCAGATCTCTGTACTGGGGTGAATGTATGACATTGTTCTGCAGTCTGTCCATCAATTGTTCTTTTTGAATTTGTCACCCCGAGTGGGACGGGTATGGCCAGACGTGGGTCCCGTGCTCTCCATGCCACTGGAGTCAAGCTATCCTGGCTGATGAGGGCTGAAAGCTCGAAACAAGTCCTAGGATGCTTGTTTCCAGTCCAGGGAGGACCTGGACTGGCAGTTTGGGCTGGACTGTTCCCATTGGGAGCAGGGTCAAGACTGATTTGCATATGGCTGAGGCCAAACTGGAATGGCATGGTGAGCAAAAAAACGATGGATTTAGGCCCAGATCTCTGTACTGGGGTGAATGTATGACATTGTTCTGCAGTCTGTCCATCAATTGTTCTTTTTGCATTTGTCACCCCAAGTGGGACGTGTATGCCCAGACGTGGGTCCCGTGCTCTCCATGCCACTGGAGTCAAGCTATCCTGGCTGATGAGGGCTGAAAGCCGGAAACCAGGCCTAGGATGCTTGTTTCCAGTCCAGGGACGACCTGGCCGGGCAGTTCGGGCTGGACTGTTCCCATTGGGTGCAGGGTCAAGACTGATTTGCATATGGCTGGGTCCAAACTGGAATGGCATGGTGAGAAAAAAAAGATGGATTTAGGCCCAGATCTCTGTACTGGGGTTAATGTATGACATTGTTCTGCAGTCTTTCCATCAATTGTTCTTTTTGCATTTGTCACCCCGAGTGGGACGGGTATGCCCAGAGGTGGGTCCCGTGCTCTCCATGCCACTGGAGTCAAGCTATCCTGGCTGATGAGGGCTGAAAGCCCGAAACCGGTCCTAGGATGCTTGTTTCCAGTCCAGGGAGGACCTGGCCTGGCAGTTCGGGCTGGACTGTTCCCATTGGGCGCAGGGTCAAGACTGATTTGCATATGGCTGGGTCTAAACTGGAATGGCATGGTGAGCAAAAAAATGATGGATTTAGGCCCAGATCTATGTACTGGGCTGAATGTATGGCATTGTTCTGCAGTCTGTCCATCCATTGTTCTATTTGCATTTGTCACCCCAAGTGGGACGGGTATGCCCAGACGTGGGTCCCGTGCTCTCCATGCCACTGGAGTCAAGCTATCCTGGCTGATGAGGGCTGAAAGCCCGAAACCGGTCCAGGGAGGACCTGGCCTTGCAGTTCGGGCTGGACTGTTCTCATTGGGCGGAGGGTCAAGACTGATTTGCATATGGCTGGGTCGAAACTGGAATGGCATGGTGAGCAAAAGAACGATGGATTTAGGCCCAGATCTCTGTACTGGGGTGAATGTATGACATTGTTCTGCAGTCTGTCCATCCATTGTTCTATTTGCATTTGTCACCCGAGTGGGACGGGTATGCCCAGACGTGGGTCCCGTGCTCTCCATACCACTGGAGTCCAGCTATCCTGGCTGATGAGCGCTGAAAGCCCGAAACCGGTCCTAGGATGCTGGTTTCTAGTCCAGGGAGGACCTGGCCTGGCAGTTCGGGCTGACTTTTCCCATTGGGCACAGGGTCAAGACTGATTTGCATATGGCTGGGTCCAAACTGGAATGGCATGGTGAGCAAAAGAACGATGGATTTAGGCCCAGATCTCTGTACTGGGGTGAATGTATAACATTGTTCTGCAGTCTGTCCATCAACTGTTCTTTTTGCATTTGTCACCCCGAGTGGGCACGGGTATGCCCAGACGTGGGTCCCGTGCTCTCCATGCCACTGGAGTCAAGCTATCCTGGCTGATGAGGGCTGAAAGCCCGAAACCGGTCCTAGGATGCTTGTTTCCAGTCCAGGGAGGACCTGCCCTGGCAGTTCGGGCTGGACTGTTCCCATTGGGTGCAGGGTTAAGACTGATTTGCTTATGGCTGGCTCCAAACTGGAATGGCATGGTGAGCAAAAAACGATGGATTTAGGCCCAGATCTCTGTACTGGGGGAATGTATGACATTGTTCTGCAGTCTGTCCATCAATCGTTCTTTTTGCATTTGTCACCCCGAGTGGGACGGGTATGCCCAGACGTGGGTCCCGTGTTCTCCATGCCACTGGAGTCAAGCTATCCTGGCTGATGAGGGCTGAAAGCCCGAAACCTGTCCTAGGATGCTTCTTTCCATTCCAGGGAGGACCTGGCCTGGCAGTTCGGGCTGGACTGTTCCCATTGGGTGCAGGGTCAAGACTGATTTGCATATGGCTGGATCCAAACTGGAATGGCATGGTGAGCAAAAAGCGATGGATTTAGCTCCAGATCTTTGTACTGGGGTGAATGTATGACATTGTTCTGCAGTCTGCCCATCAATTGTTCTTTTTGCATTTGTCACCCCGAGTGGGACGGGTATGCCCAGACATGGGTCCTGTGCTCTCCATGCCACTGGAGTCAAGCTATCCTGGCTGATGAGGGCTGAAAGCCGGAAACCAGGCCTAGGATGCTTGTTTCCAGTCCAGGGACGACCTGGCCGGGCAGTTCGGGCTGGACTGTTCCCATTGGGTGCAGGGTCAAGACTGATTTGCATATGGCTGGGTCCAAACTGGAATGGCATGGTGAGCAAAAAAATGATGGATTTAGGCCCAGATCTCTGTACTGGGGTTAATGTATGACATTGTTCTGCAGTCTTTCCATCAATTGTTCTTTTTGCATTTGTCACCCCGAGTGGGACGGGTATGCCCAGAGGTGGGTCCCGTGCTCTCCATGCCACTGGAGTCAAGCTATCCTGGCTGATGAGGGCTGAAAGTCCGAAACCGGTCCAGGGAGGACCTGGCCTTGCAGTTCGGGCTGGACTGTTCTCATTGGGCGCAGGGTCAAGACTGATTTACATATGGCTGCGTCCAAACTGGAATGGCATGGTGAGCAAAAAAATGATGGACTTAGGCCCAGATCTCTGTACTGGCGTGAATGTATGACATTGTTCTGCAGTGTGTCCATCAATTGTTCTTTTTGCATTTGTCACCCCGAGTGGGACGGGTATGCCCAGTCGTGGGTCCCGTCCTCTCCATGCCACTGGAGTCAAGCTATCCTGGCTTATGAGGGCTGAAAGCTCGAAATCAGCCCTAGGTTACTTGTTTCCAGTCCAGGAAGGACCTGGCCTGGAAGTTTGGGCTGGACTGTTCCCATTGGGAGCAGGGTCAAGATTGATTTGCATATGTCTGAGTCCAAACTGGAATGGCATGGTGAGCAAAAAAACGATGGATTTAGGCCCAGATCTCTGTACTGGGGTGAATGTATGACTTTGTTCTGCAGTCTGTCCATCAATTGTTCTTTTTGCATTTGTCACCCCAAGTGGGACGGGTATGCCCAGACGTGGGTCCTGTGCTCTCCATGCCACTGGAGTCAAGCTATCCTGGCTGATGAGGGCAGAAAGCGCGAAACCGGTCCTAGGATGCTTGTTTCCAGTCCAGGGAGGACCTGGCCGGTCAGTTTGGGCTGGACTGTTCCCATTGGGTGCAGGGTCAAGACTGATTTGCATATGGCTGGGTCCAAACTGGAATGCCATGGTGAGCAAAAAAATGATGGATTTAGGCCCAGATCTCTTTACTGGGGTGAATGTATGACATTGTTCTGCAGTCTGTCCATCAATTATTCTTTTTGCATTTGTCACCCTGAGTGGGACGGGTATGCCCAGACGTGGGTCCCGTGCTCTCCATGCCACTGGAGTCAAGCTATCCTGGCTGAAAGCCGGAAACCAGGCCTAGGATGCTTGTTTCCAGTCCAGGCAGGACCTGGCCGGGCAGTTCAGGCTGGACTGTTCCCATTGGGTGCAGGGTCAAGACTGATTTGCATATGGCTGGGTCCAAACTGGAATGGCATGGTGAGCAAAAAAATGATGGATTTAGGCACAGATCTCTTTACTGGGGAGAATGTATGACATTGTTCTGCAGTCTGTCCATCAATTATTCTTTTTGCATTTGTCACCCCGAGAGGGATGGGTATGCCCAGACGTTGGTCCCGTGATCTCCATGCCACTGCAGTCAAGCTATCCTGGCTGATGAGGGCTGAAAGCCCGAAACCTGTCCTAGGATGCTTGTTTCCATTCCAGGGAGGACCTGGCCTGGCAGTTTGGGCTGGACTGTTCTCATATGGCGCAGGGTCAAGACTGATTTGCATATGGCTGGGTCCAAACTGGAATGGCATGGTAAGAAAGAAAACAATGGATTTAGGCCCAGATCTCTGTACTGGGGTGAATGTATGACATTGTTCTGCAGTCTGTCCATCAATTGTTCTTTTTGCATTTGTCACCCCGAGTGGGACGGGTATGCCCAGACGTGGGTCCCGTGCTCTTCATACCACTGGTGTCAAGCTATCCTGGCTGATGAGGGCTGAAAGCCCGAAACCGGTCCTAGGATACTTGTTTCCAGTCCAGGCAGGACGTGGCCTGGCAGTTCGGGCTGGACTGTTCCCATTGGGCGCAAGGGCAAGACTGATTTGCATATGGCTGGGTCCAAACTGGAATGGCATGGTGAGCCAAAAAACAATGGATTTAGGCCCAGATCGCTGTACTGGGGTGAATGTATGACATTGTTCTGCAGTCTGTCCATCAATTGTTCTTTTTGCATTTGTCACCCTGAGTGGGACGGGTATGCCCAGACGTGGGTCCCGTGCTCTCCATGCCACTGGAGTCAAGCTATCCTGGCTGAAGAGCGCGGAAAGCCCGAACGGCCTAGGATGCTTGTTTCCAGTCCAGGGAGGACCTGGCCGGGCAGTTCAGGCTGGACTGTTCCCATTGGGTGCAGGGTCAAGACTGATTTGCATATGGCTGGGTCGAAACTGGAATGGCATGGTGAGCAAAAGAACGATGGATTTAGGCCCAGATCTCTGTACTGGGGTGAATGTATGACATTGTTCTGCAGTCTGTCCATCCATTGTTCTATTTGCATTTGTCACCCCGAGTGGGACGGGTATGCCCAGACGTGGGTCCCGTGCTCTCCATACCACTGGAGTCCAGCTATCCTGGCTGATGAGCGCTGAAAGCCCGAAACCGGTCCTAGGATGCTGGTTTCTAGTCCAGGGAGGACCTGGCCTGGCAGTTCGGGCTGGACTGTTCCCATTGGGTGCAGGGTTAAGACTGATTTGCTTATGGCTGGCTCCAAACTGGAATGGCATGGTGAGCAAAAAAACGATGGATTTAGGCCCAGATCTCTGTACTGGGGGGAATGTATGACATTGTTCTGCAGTCTGTCCATCAATCGTTCTTTTTGCATTTGTCACCCCGAGTGGGACGGGTATGCCCAGACGTGGGTCCCGTGTTCTCCATGCCACTGGAGTCAAGCTATCCTGGCTGATGAGGGCTGAAAGCCCGAAACCTGTCCTAGGATGCTTCTTTCCATTCCAGGGAGGACCTGGCCTGGCAGTTCGGGCTGGACTGTTCCCATTGGGTGCAGGGTCAAGACTGATTTGCATATGGCTGGATCCAAACTGGAATGGCATGGTGAGCAAAAAGCGATGGATTTAGGCTCCAGATCTTTGTACTGGGTTGAATGTATGACATTGTTCTGCAGTCTGCCCATCAATTGTTCTTTTTGCATTTGTCACCCCGAGTGGGACGGGTATGCCCAGACATGGGTCCTGTGCTCTCCATGCCACTGGAGTCAAGCTATCCTGGCTGATGAGGGCTGAAAGCCCGAAACCAGGTCCTAGGATGCTTGTTTCCAGTCCAGGGACGACCTGGCCGGGCAGTTCGGGCTGGACTGTTCCCATTGGGTGCAGGGTCAAGACTGATTTGTATATGGCTGGGTCCAAACTGGAATGGCATGGTGAGCAAAAAAATGATGGATTTAGGCCCAGATCTCTGTACTGGGGTTAATGTATGACATTGTTCTGCAGTCTTTCCATCAATTGTTCTTTTTGCATTTGTCACCCCGAGTGGGACGGGTATGCCCAGAGGTGGGTCCCGTGCTCTCCATGCCACTGGAGTCAAGCTATCCTGGCTGATGAGGGTGAAACCTGAAACGTCCTAGGATGCTTGTGTCCAGGGAGGACCTGGCCTTGCAGTTCGGGCTGGACTGTTCTCATTGGGCGCAGGGTCAAGACTGATTTGCATATGGCTGCGTCCAAACTGGAATGGCATGGTGAGCAAAAAAATGATGGACTTAGGCCCAGATCTCTGTACTGGGCGTGAATGTATGACATTGTTCTGCAGTGTGTCCATCAATTGTTCTTTTTGCATTTGTCACCCGAGTGGGACGGGTATGCCCAGTCGTGGGTCCCGTGCTCTCCATGCCACTGGAGTCAAGCTATCCTGGCTGATGAGGGCTGAAAGCTCGAAATCAGCCCTAGGATGCTTGTTTCCAGTCCAGGAAGGACCTGGCCTGGCAGTTCGGGCTGGACTGTTCCCATTGGGAGCAGGGTCAAGACTGATTTGCATATGGCTGGGTCCAAACTGGAATGGCATGGTGAGCAAAAAAACGATGGATTTAGGCCCAGATCTCTGTACTGGGGTGAATGTATGACTTTGTTCTGCAGTCTGTCCATCAATTGTTCTTTTTGCATTTGTCACCCCAAGTGGGACGGGTATGCCCAGACGTGGGTCCTGTGCTCTCCATGCCACTGGAGTCAAGCTATCCTGGCTGATGAGGGCAGAAAGCGCGAAACCGGTCCTAGGATGCTTGTTTCCAGTCCAGGGAGGACCTGGCCTGGTCAGTTTGGGCTGGACTGTTCCCATTGGGTGCAGGGTCAAGACTGATTTGCATATGGCTGGGTCCAAACTGGAATGCCATGGTGAGCAAAAAAATGATGGATTTAGGCCCAGATCTCTTTACTGGGGTGAATGTATGACATTGTTCTGCAGTCTGTCCATCAATTATTCTTTTTGCATTTGTCACCCTGAGTGGGACGGGTATGCCCAGACGTGGGTCCCGTGCTCTCCATGCCACTGGAGTCAAGCTATCCTGGCTGAGAGGCTGAAAGCCCGAAACCAGGTCCTAGGATGCTTGTTTCCAGTCCAGGCAGGACCTGGCCGGGCAGTTCAGGCTGGACTGTTCCCATTGGGTGCAGGGTCAAGACTGATTTGCATATGGCTGGGTCCAAACTGGAATGGCATGGTGAGCAAAAAAATGATGGATTTAGGCACAGATCTCTGTACTGGGGAGAATGTATGACATTGTTCTGCAGTCTGTCCATCAATTATTCTTTTTGCATTTGTCACCCCGAGTGGGATGGGTATGCCCAGACGTGGGTCCCGTGATCTCCATGCCACTGCAGTCAAGCTATCCTGGCTGATGAGGGCTGAAAGCCCGAAACCTGTCCTAGGATGCTTGTTTCCAGTCCAGGGAGGACCTGGCCTGGCAGTTTGGGCTGGACTGTTCTCATATGGCGCAGGGTCAAGACTGATTTGCATATGGCTGGGTCCAAACTGGAATGGCATGGTGAGCAAGAAAACAATGGATTTAGGCCCAGATCTCTGTACTGGGGTGAATGTATGACATTGTTCTGCAGTCTGTCCATCAATTGTTCTTTTTGCATTTGTCACCCCGAGTGGGACGGGTATGCCCAGACGTGGGTCCCGTGCTCTTCATACCACTGGTGTCAAGCTATCCTGGCTGATGAGGGCTGAAAGCCCGAAACCGGTCCTAGGATGCTTGTTTCCAGTCCAGGCAGGACGTGGCCTGGCAGTTCGGGCTGGACTGTTCCCATTGGGCGCAAGGGTCAAGACTGATTTGCATATGGCTGGGTCCAAACTGGAATGGCATGGTGAGCCAAAAAAACAATGGATTTAGGCCCAGATCGCTGTACTGGGGTGAATGTATGACATTGTTCTGCAGTCTGTCCATCAATTGTTCTTTTTGCATTTGTCACCCTGAGTGGGACGGGTATGCCCAGACGTGGGTCCCGTGCTCTCCATGCCACTGGAGTCAAGCTATCCTGGCTGAAAGCCGGAAACCAGGCCTAGGATGCTTGTTTCCAGTCCAGGGAGGACCTGGCCGGGCAGTTCAGGCTGGACTGTTCCCATTGGGTGCAGGGTCAAGACTGATTTGCATATGGCTGGGTCCAAACTGGAATGGCATGGTGAGCAAAAAAACAATGGATTTAGGCCCAGATCTCTGTACTGGGGTTAATGTATGACATTGTTCTGCAGTCTGTCCATCAATTGTTCTTTTTGCATTTGTCACCCCGAGAGGGATGGGTATGCCCAGACGTTGGTCCCGTGCTCTCCATGCCACTGCAGTCAAGCTATCCTGGCTGATGAGGGCTGAAAGCCCGAAACCGGTCCTAGGATGCTTGTTTGCAGTCCAGGGAGGACCGGCCTGGCAGTTTGGGCTGGACTGTTCCCATTGGGCGCAGGGTCAAGTCTGATTTGCATATGGCTGGGTCCAAACTAGAATGACATGGTAAGCAAATAAACGATGGGTTTAGGCGCAGATCTCTGTACTGGGCTGAATGTATGACATTGTTCTGCAGTCTGTCCATAAATTGTTCTTTTTGCATTTGTCACACCGAGTGGGACGGGTATGCCCAGACGTGGGTCCCGTGCTCTCCATAACACTGGAGTCACGCTATGCTGGCTGATGAGGGCTGAAAGACCGTAACCGGTCCTAGGATGCTTGTTTCCAGTTCAGAGAGGACCTGGCCTGGCAGTTTGGGCTGGACTGTTCCCATTGGGAGCAGGGTCAAGACTGATTTGCAAATGGCTGAGTCCAAACTGGAATGGCATGGTGAGCAAAAAAACGATGGATTTAGGCCCAGATCTCTGTACTGGGGTGAATGTATGACATTGTTCTGCAGTCTGTCCATCAACTGTTCTTTTTGCATTTGTCACCCCGAGTGGGCACGGGTATGCCCAGACGTGGGTCCCGTGCTCTCCATGCCACTGGAGTCAAGCTATCCTGGCTGATGAGGGCTGAAAACCCGAAACCGGTCCTAGGATGCTTGTTTCCAGTCCAGGGAGGACCTGCCCGGGCAGTTCGGGCTGGACTGTTCCCATTGGGTGCAGGGTCAAGACTGATTTGCTTATGGCTGGCTCCAAACTGGAATGGCATGGTGAGCAAAAACGATGGATTTAGGCCCGGATCTCTGTAATGGGGTGAATGTATGACATTGTTCTGCACTCTGTCCATCAATTGTTATTTTTGCATTTGTCACCCCGAGTGGGACGGGTATGCCCAGACGTGGGTCCCGTGCACTCCATTCCACTGGAGTCGAGCTATCCTGGCTGATGAGGGCTGAAAGCCCGAAACCGGTCCTAGGATGCTTGTTTCTAGTCCAGGGAGGACCTGGACTGGCAGTTCGGGCTGGACTGTTCCCATTGGGTGCAGGGTCAAGACTGATTTGCATATGGCTGGGTCTAAACTGGAATGGCATGGTGAGCAAAAAACGATGAATTTAGGCCCAGATCTCTGTACTGAGCTGAATGTATAACATTGTTCTGCAGTGTGTCCATCAATTGTTCTTTTTGCATTTGTCACCCCAAGTGGGACGGGTATTCCCAGACGTAGGACTCGAACTCTCCATGCCACTGGAGTCAAGCTATCCTGGCTGATGAGGGCTGAAAGCCCAAAACAGGTCCAGGGAGGACCTGGCCTTGCAGTTCGGGCTGGACTGTTCTCATTGGGCGCAGGGTCAAGACTGATTTGCATATGTCTGCGTCCAAACTGGAATGGCATGGTGAGCAAAAAAATGATGGACTGAGGCCCAGATCTCTGTACTGGGGTGAATGTATGAAATTGTTCTGCAGTCTGTCTATCAATTGTTCTTTTTGCATTTGTCACCCCGAGAGGGATGGGTATGCCCAGATGTAGGTCCCGTGCTCTCCATGCCACTGGAGTCAAGCGATCCTGGCTGATGAGGGCTGAAAGCTCGAAACCAGTTCTAGGATGCTTGTTTCCAGTCCAGGTAGGACCTGGCCTGGCAGTTTGGGCTGGACTGTTCCCATTGGGAGCAGGGTCAAGACTGATTTGCATATGGCTGAGTCCAAATTGGAATGGCATGGTGAGCAAAAAAACAATGGATTTAGGCCCAGATCTCTGTAATGGGGTGAATGTATGACATTGTTCTGCAGTCTGTTCATCAATTATTCTTTTTGCATTTGTCACCCCGAGTGGGACGGGTATGCCCAGACGTGAGTCCCGTGCTCTCCATGCCACTGGAGTCAAGCTATCCTGGCTGATGAGGGCTGAAAGCCCGAAACCTGTCCTAGGATGCTTGTTTCCAGTCCAGGGAGGACCTGGCCTGGCAGTTCGGGCTGGACTGTTCCCATTGGGTGCAGGGTCAAGACTGATTTGCATATGGCTGGATCCAAACTGGAATGGCATGGTGAGCAAAAAAGCGATGGATTTAGGCTCCAGATCTCTGTACTGGGGTGAATGTATGACATTGTTCTGCAGTCTGCCCATCAATTGTTCTTTTTGCATTTGTCACCCCGAGTGGGACAGGTATGCCCAGACGTGGGTCCTGTGCTCTCCATGCCACTGGAGTCAAGCTATCCTCGCTGATGAGGGCTGAAAGCCCGAAACCGGTCCTAGGGATGCTTGTTACCAGTCAGGGGACCTTGGCAGTTCGGGCTGGACTGTTCTCATTGGGTGCAGGGTCAAGACATGATTTGCATATGGCTGCGTCCAAACTGGAATGGCATGGTGAACAAAAAAATGATGGACTTAGGCCCAGATCTCTGTACTGGGGTGAATGTATGACATTGTTCTGCAGTCTGTCCATCAATTGTTCTTTTTTCATTTGTCACCCCGAGTGGGACGGGTATGCCCAGACGTGAGTCCCGTGCTCTCCATGCCACTGGAGTCAAGCTATCCTGGCTGATGAGGGCTGAAAGCCCGAAACCTGTCCTAGGATGCTTGTTTCCAGTCCAGGGAGGACCTGGCCTGGCAGTTCGGGCTGGACTGTTCCCATTGGGTGCAGGGTCAAGACTGATTTGCATATGGCTGGATCCAAACTGGAATGGCATGGTGAGCAAAAAAACGATGGATTGAGGCCCAGATCTCTGTACTGGGGTGAATGTATGACATTGTTCTGCAGTCTGTCCATCAATTGTTCTCTTTGCATTTGTCAACCTGAGTGGGACGGGTATGCCCAGACGTGGGTCCCGTGTTCTCCATGCCACTGGAGTCAAGCTATCGTGGCTGATGAGGGCTGAAAGCCCGAAACCGGTCCTAGGATGCTTGTTTCCATTCCAGGGAGGACCTGGCCTGGCAGCTTGGGATGGACTGTTCTCATTTGGCGCAGGGTCAAGACTGATTTACATATGGCTGGGTCCAAACAATAATGGCATGGTGATCAAATAAACGATGGATTTAGGCCCAGATCTCTGTACTGGGGGGAATGTATGACATTGTTCTGCAGTCTGTCCATCAATTGTTCTTTTTGCATTTGTCACCCCGAGTGGGACGGGTATGCCCAGACCTGGGTCCCATGCTCTCCATGCCACTGGAGTCAAGCTATCCTGGCTGATGAGGGCTGAAAGCCCGAAACCGGTCCTAGGATGCTTGTTTCCAGTCCAGGGAGGACCTGGCCTGGCAGTTCGGGCTGGACTGTTCCCATTGGGCGCAGGGTCAAGGCTGATTTGCATATGGCTGGGTCCAAACTAGAAAGGCATGCGTGAGCAAAAACGATGGATTTAGGCCCAGATCTCAGTACTGGGTTGAATGTATGACATTGTTCTGCAGTCTGTCCATCAATTGTTCTTTTTGCATTTGTCACCCCGAGTGGGACGGGTATGCCCAGACATGGGTCACGTGCTCTCCATTCCACTGGAGTCAAGCTATCCTGGCTGATGAGGGCTGAAAGCCCAAAACCAGTCCTAGGATGCTTGTTTCCAGTCCAGGGAGGACCTGGCCTGGCAGTTCGGGCTGGACTGTTCCCATTGGGCGCAGAGTTGAGACTGATTTGCATATGGCTGGGTCCAAACTGGAATGGCATGGTGAGCAAAAAAACGATGGATTTAGGCCCAGATCTCTGTACTGGGCTGAATGTATGACATTGTTCTGCAGTCTGTCCATCAATTGTTCTTTTTGCATTTGTCACCCCGAGTTGGACGGGTATGCCCAGACGTGGGTCCCGTGCTCTCCATGGCAGTGGAGTCAAGCTTTCCTGGCTGATGAGGGCTGAAAGCTCGAAATCAGCCCTAGGATGCTTGTTTCCAGTCCAGGAAGGACCTGGCCTTGGCAGTTCGGGCTGGACTGTTCCCATTGGGAGCAGGGTCAAGACTGATTTGCATATGGCTGAGTCCAAACTGGAATGGCATGGTGAGCAAAAAAACGATGGATTTAGGCCCATATCCCTGTACTCGGGTGAATGTATGACATTGTTCTGCAGTCTGTCCATCAATTGTTCTTTTTGCATTTGTCACCCCGAGTGGGACGGGTATTTCCAGACGTGGGTCCCGTGCTCTCCATGCGACTGCAGTCAAGCTATCCTGGCTGAGGAGGGCTGAAAGTCCGAAACCGAACCTAGGATGCTTGATTTCAGTTCAGAGAGTACCTGGCCTGGGACTTCGGGCTGGACTGTTCCCATTGGGTGCAGGGTCAAGACTGATTTGCATATGGCTTTGTCCAAACTGGAATGGCATGGTGAGCAAAAAAATGATGGACTTAGGCACAGATCTCTATACTAGGGTGAATGTATGACATTGTTCTGCAGTCTGTCCATCAATTGTTCTTTTTGCATTTGTCACCCCGAGTGGGACGGGTATGCCCAGACGTGGGTCCCGTGCTCTCCATGCCACTGGAGTCAAGCTATCCTGGCTGATGAGGGCTGAAAGCCCGAAACCAGTCCTAGGATGCTTGTTTCCAGTCCAGGGAGGACCTGGCCTGGCAGTTCGGGCTGGACTGTTCCCATTGGGCGCAGGGTCAAGACTGATTTGCATATGGCTGGGTCCAAACTGGAATGGCATGGTGAGCAAAAAACGATGGATTTAGGCCCAGATCTCTGTACTGGGGTGAATGTTTGACATTGTTCTGCAGTCTGTCAATCAATTGTTCTTTATGCATTTGTCACCCCGGGTGGGACGGTTATGCCCAGACTTGGGTCCCATGCTCTCCATGCCACTGGAGTCAAGCTATCCTGGCTGTTGAGGGCTGAAAGCCCGAAACCGGTCCTAGGATGCTTGTTTGTAGTCCAGGGAGGACCTGGACTGGCAGCTCAGGCCGGACTGTTCCCATTGGGCGCAGGGTCAAGACTGATTTGCATATGGCTGGGTCTCAACTGGAATGGCATAGTGAGCAAAAAAACAATGGATTTAGGCCCAGATCTCTGTACTGGGCTGAATGTATGACATTGTTCTGCAGTCTGTCCATCAATTGTTCTTTTTGCATTTGTCACCCCGAGTTGGACGGGTATGCCCAGACGTGGGTCCTGTGCTCTCCATGCCACTGGAGTCAAGCTATCCTGGCTGATGAGGGCTGAAAGCTCGAAATCAGCCCTAGGATGCTTGTTTCCAGTCCAGGAAGGACCTGGCCTGGAAGTTTGGGCTGGACTGTTCCCATTGGGAGCAGGGTCAAGACTGATTTTCATATGGCTGAGTCCAAACTGGAATGGCATGATGAGCAAAAAAACGATGGATTTAGGCCCAGATCTCTGTACTGGGGTGAATGTATGACATTGTTCTGCAGTCTGTTCATCAATTGTTCTTTTTGCATTTGTCACCCCAAGTGGGACAGGTATGCCCAGACGTGGGTACCGTGCTCTCCATGGCACTGGAGTCAAGCTTTCCTGGCTGATGAGGGCTGAAAGCCCGAAACCGATCCTAGGATGCTTGTTTCCAGTCAGGAGGACCTGGCCTTGCAGTTCGGGCTGGACTGTTCTCATTGAGGCGCAGGGTCAAGACTGATTTGCATATGGCTGCGTCCAAACTGGAATGGCATGGTGAGCAAAAAAACGATGGATTTAGGCCCAGATCTCTGTACTGGGGTGTATGGATGACATTGTTCTGCAGTCTGTCCATCAATTGTTCTTTTTGCATTTGTCACCCTGAGTGGGACGGGTATGCCCAGAAGTGGGTCCCGTGTTCTCCATGCCACTGGAGTCAAGCTATCCAGGCTGATGAGGGCTGAAAGCCCGAAACCGGTCCTAGGATGCTTGTTTCTAGTCCAGGGAGGACCTGGACTGGCTGTTCGGGCTGGACTGTTCCTATGGGGAGCAGGGTCAAGACTGATTTGCATATGGCTGGATCTAAACTGGAATGGCATGGTGAGCAAAAAAACAATGGATTTATGCCCAGATCTCTGTACTGGGCTGAATGTATGACATTGTTCTGCAGTCTGTCCATCAATTGTTCTTTTTGCATTTGTCACCCCGAGTGGGACGGGTATGCCCAGACGTGGGTCCCGTGCTCTCCATGGCACTGGAGTCAAGCTATCCTGGCTGATGAGGGCTGAAAGCCCAAACCGGTCCTAGGATGCTTGTTCCAGTCCAGGGAGGACCTGGCCTTGCAGTTCGGGCTGGACTGTTCTCATTGGGCGCAGGGTCAAGACTGATTTGCATATGGCTGCGTCCAAACTGGAATGGCATGGTGAGCAAAAAAACGATGGATTTAGGCCCAGATCTCTGTACTGGGATGAATGTATGACATTGTTCTGCAGTCTGTCCATCAATTGTTCTTTTTGCATTTGTCACCCCGAGTGGGACGGGTATGCCCAGACCTGGGTCCCGTGCTCTCCATGCCACTGCAGTCAAGCTATCCTGGCTGAGGAGGGTTGAAAGTCCGAAACCGGTCCTAAGATGCTTGCTTCCAGTTCAGAGAGTACCTGGCCTGGCACTTCGGGCTGGACTGTTCCCATTGGGTGCAGGGTCAAGACTGATTTGCATATGGCTGCGTCCAAACTGGAATGGCATGGTGAGCAAAAAAATGATGGACTTAGGCCCAGATCTCTGTACTGGGGTGAATGTATAACATTGTTCTGCAGTCTGTCCATCAATTGTTCTTTTTGCATTTGTCACCCCGAGTGGGACGGGTATGCCCAGACGTGGGTCCCATGCTCTCCATGCCACTGGAGTCAAGCTATCCTGGCTGATGAGGGCTGAAAGCCCGAAACCGGTCCTAGGATGCTTGTTTCCAGTCCAGGGAGGACCTGGCCTGGCAGTTTGGGCTGGACTGTTCCCATTGGGAGCAGGGTCAAGACTGATTTGCATATGGCTGAGTCCAAACTGGAATGGCACGGTGAGCAAAAAAACGATGGATTTAGGCCCAGATCTGTGTACTGGGATGAATGTATGACATTGTTCTGCAGTCTGTCCATCAATTGTTCTTTTTGCATTTGTCACCCCGAGTGGGACGGGTATTTCCAGACGTGGGTCCCGTGCTCTCCATGCCACTGCAGTCAAGCTATCCTGGCTGAGGAGGGTTGAAAGTCCGAAACCGGTCCTAAGATGCTTGCTTCCAGTTCAGAGAGTACCTGGCCTGGCACTTCGGGCTGGACTGTTCCCATTGGGTGCAGGGTCAAGACTGATTTGCATATGGCTGCGTCCAAACTGGAATGGCATGGTGAGCAAAAAAATGATGGACTTAGGCCCAGATCTCTGTACTGGGGTGAATGTATGACATAGTTCTGCAGTCTGTCCATCAATTGTTCTTTTTGCATTTGTCACCCTGAGTGGGACGGGTATGCCCAGACGTGGGTCCCATGCTCTCCATGCCACTGGAGTCAAGCTATCCTGGCTGATGAGGGCTGAAAGCTCGAAATCAGCCCTAGGATGCTTGTTTCCAGTCCAGGGAGGACCTGGCCTGGCAGTTTGGGCTGGACTGTTCCCATTGGGAGCAGGGTCAAGACTGATTTGCATATGGCTGAGTCCAAACTAGAATGGCATGGTGAGCAAAAAAACGATGGATTTAGGCCCAGATCTCTGTACTGGGGTGAATGTATGACATTGTTCTGCAGTCTGTCCATCAAATGTTCTTTTTGCATTTGTCACCCCAAGTGGGACGGGTATGCCCAGACGTGGGTCCCGTGCTCTCCATGCCTCTGGAGTCAAGCTATCCTGGCTAATGAGGGCTGAAAGCCCGAAACCGGTCCTAGGGTGCTTGTTTCCAGTCCAGGGAGGACCTGGCCGGGCAGTTCGGGCTGCACTGTTCCCATTGGGTGCAGGGTCAAGACTGATTTGCATATGGCTGGGTCCAAACTGGAATGGCATGGTGAGCAAAAAAAAGGTGGATTTAGGCCCAGATCTCTGTACTGGGCTGAATGTATGACATTGTTCTGCAGTCTGTCCATCAATTATTCTATTTGCATTTGTCACCCTGAGTGGGACGGGTATGCCCAGACGTGGGTCCCGTGCTCTCCATGCCACTGGAGTCAAGCTATCCTGGCTGATGAGGGCTGAAAGCCCGAAACCGGTCCTAGGATGCTTGTTTCCAGTCCAGGGAGGACCTGGCCTGGCAGTTCGGGCTGGACTGTTCCCATTGGGCGCAGGGTCAAGACTGATTTGCATATGGCTGGGTCCAAACTGGAATGGCATGGTGAGCAAAAAAACGATGGATTTAGGCCCAGATCTCTGTATTGGGTTGAATGTATGACATTGTTCTGCAGTCTGTCCATCAATTGTTCTTTTTGCATTTGTCACCCCGAGTGGGACGGGTATGCCCAGACGTGGGTCCCGTGCTCTCCATGCCACTGTAGTCAAGCTATCCTGGCTGAGGAGGGTTGAAAGTCCGAAACCGGTCCTAGGATGCTTGCTTCCAGTTCAGAGAGTACCTGGCCTGGCACTTCGGGCTGGACTGTTCCCATTGGGTTCAGGGTCAAGACTGATTAGCATATGGCTGCGTCCAAACTGGAATGGCATGGTGAGCAAAAAAATGATGGACTTAGGCCCAGATCTCTATACTGGGGTGAATGTATGACATTGTTCTGCAGTCTGTCCATCAATTGTTCTTTTTGCATTTGTCACCCCGAGTGGGACGGGTATGCCCAGACGTGGGTCCCGTGCTCTCCATGCCACTGGAGTCAAGCTATCCTGGCTGATGAGGGCTGAAAGCTCGAAATCAGCCCTAGGATGCTTGTTTCCAGTCCAAAGGAGGACCTGGCCTGGCAGTTTGGGCTGGACTGTTCCCATTGGGAGCAGGGTCAAGACTGATTTGCATATGGCTGAGTCCAAACTGGAATGGCATGGTGAGCAAAAAAACGATGGATTTAGGCCCAGATCTCTGTACTGGGGTGAATGTATGACATTGTTCTGCAGTCTATCCATCAATTGTTCTTTTTGCATTTGTCACCCCAAGTGGGACGGGTATGCCCAGACGTGGGTCCCATGCTCTCCATGCCTCTGGAGTCAAGCTATCCTGGCTGATGAGGGCTGAAAGCCCAAAACCGGTCCTAGGGTGCTTGTTTCCAGTCCAGGGAGGACCTGGCCGGGCAGTTCAGGCTGGACTGTTCCCATTGGGTGCAGGGTCAAGACTGATTTGCATGTGGCTGGGTCCAAACTGGAATGGCATGGTGAGTAAAAAAACAGTGGATTTAGGCCCAGATCTCTGTACTGGGCTGAATGTATGACATTGTTCTGCAGTCTGTCCATCAATTATTCTTTTTGCATTTGTCACCCCGAGTGGGACGGGTATGCCAGACGTGGGTCCCATGCTCTCCATGCCTCTGGAGTCAAGCTATCCTGGCTGATGAGGGCTGAAAGCCCAAAACCGGTCCTAGGGTGCTTGTTTCCAGTCCAGGGAGGACCTGGCCGGGCAGTTCAGGCTGGACTGTTCCCATTGGGTGCAGGGTCAAGACTGATTTGCATATGGCTGGGTCCAAACTGGAATGGCATGGTGAGTAAAAAAACAGTGGATTTAGGCCCAGATCTCTGTACTGGGCTGAATGTATGACATTGTTCTGCAGTCTGTCCATCAATTATTCTTTTTGCATTTGTCACCCCGAGTGGGACGGGTATGCCAGACGTGGGTCCCGTGCTCTCCATGCCACTGGAGTCAAGCTATCTTTGTTGATGAGGGCTGAAAGCCGGAAACCTGCCCTATGATGCTTGTTTCCATTCCAGGGAGGACCTGGCCTGGCAGCTTGGGCTGAACTGTTCTCATTTGGCGCAGGGTCAAGACTGATTTGCGTATGGCTGGGTCCAAACAATAATGGCATGGTGATCAAATAAACGATGGATTTAGGCCCAGATCTCTGTACTGGGGGGAATGTATGACATTGTTCTGCAGTCTGTCCATCAATTGTTCTTTTTGCATTTGTCACCCCGAGTGGGACAGGTATGCCCAGACCTGGGTCCCATGCTCTCCATGCCACTGGAGTCAAGCTATCCTGGCTGATGAGGGCTGAAAGCCCGAAACCGGTCCTAGGATGCTTGTTTCCAGTCCAGGGATGACCTGGCCAGGCAGTTCGGGCTGGACTGTTCCCATTGGGTGCAGGTCAAGACTGATTTGCATATGGCTGCGTCCAAACTGGAATGGCATGGTGAGCAAAAAAATGATGGACTTAGGCCCAGATCTCTGTACTGGGGTGAATGTATCACACTGTTCTGCAGTCTGTCCATCAATTGTTCTTTTTGCATTTGTCACCCCGAGTGGGACGGGTATGCCCAGACGTGGGTCCCGTGCTCTCCATGCCACTGGAGTCAAGCTATCCTGGCTGATGAGGGCTGAAAGCCCGAAACCGGTCCTAGGATGCTTGTTTCCAGTCCAGGGAGGACCTGGCGTGGCAGTTCGGGCTGGACTGTTCCCATTGGGTGCAGGGTCAAGACTGATTTGCATATGGCTGGGTCCAAACTGGAATGGCATGGTGAGCAAAAAAACGATGGATTGAGGCCCAGATCTCTGTACTGGGGTGAATGTATGACATTGTTCTGCAGTCTGTCCATCAATTGTTCTCTTTGCATTTGTCACCCTGAGTGGGACGGGTATGCCCAGACGTGGGTCCCGTGTTCTCCATGCCACTGGAGTCAAGCTATCCTGGCTGATGAGGTCTGAAAGCCCGAAACCGGTCCTAGGATGCTTGTTTCTAGTACAGGGAGGACCTGGACTGGCAGTTCGGGCTGGACTGTTCCTATTGGGCGCAGGGTCAAGACTGATTTGCATATGGCTGGATCTAAACTGGAATAGCATGGTGAGCAAAAAAACAATGGATTTACGCCCAGATCTCTGTACTGGGCTGAATCAATGACATTGTTCTGCAGTCTGTCCATCAATTGTTCTCTTTGCATTTGTCACCCCGAGTGGGACAGATATGCTCAGACGTGGGTCCTGTGCTCTCCATGTCACTGGAGTCAAGCTATCCTGGCTGATGAGGGCTGAAAGCCCGAAACCTATCCTAGTATGCTTGTTTCCATTCCAGGGAGGACCTGGCCTGGCAGCTTGGGCTGGACTGTTCTCATTTGGCGCAGGGTCAAGACTGATTTGCATATGGCTGGGTCCAAACAATAATGGCATGGTGATCAAATAAACGATGGATTTAGGCCCAGATCTCTGTACTGGGGGGGAATGTATGACATTGTTCTGCAGTCTGTCCATCAATTGTTCTTTTGCATTTGTCACCCCGAGTGGGACGGGTATGCCCAGACCTGGGTCCCATGCTCTCCATGCCACTGGAGTCAAGCTATCCTGGCTGATGAGGGCTGAAAGCCCGAAACCGGTCCTAGGATGCTTGTTTCCAGTCCAGGGAGGACCTGGGCTGGCAGTTCGGGCTGGACTGTTCCCATTGGGCGCAGGGTCAAGGTTGATTGGCATATGGCTGGGTCCAAACTAGAAAGGCATGGTAAGCAAAAAAACGATGGATTTAGGCCCAGATCTCAGTACTGGGTTGAATGTATGACATTGTTCTGCAGTCTGTCCATCAATTGTTCTTTTTGCATTTGTCACCCCGAGTGGGACGGGTATGCCCAGACATGGGTCACGTGCTCTCCATGCCACTGGAGTCAAGCTATCCTGGCTGATGAGGGCTGAAAGCCCAAAACCAGTCCTAGGATGCTTGTTTCCAGTCCAGGGAGGACCTGGCCTGGCAGTTCGGGCTGGACTGTTCCCATTGGGCGCAGGGTTGAGACTGATTTGCATATGGCTGGGTCCAAACTGGAATGGCATGGTGAGCAAAAAACCATGGATTTAGGCCCAGATCTCTGTACTGGGGTGAATGTTTGACATTGTTCTGCAGTCTGTCAATCAATTGTTCTTTATGCATTTGTCACCCCGGGTGGGACGGGTATGCCCAGACTTGGGTCCCATGCTCTCCATGCCACTGGAGTCAAGCTATCCTGGCTGTTGAGGGCTGAAAGCCCGAAACTGGTCCTAGGATGCTTGTTTATAGTCCAGGGAGGACCTGGACTGGCAGCTCGGGCTGGACTGTTCCCATTGGGCGCAGGGTCAAGACTGATTTGCATATGGCTGGGTCTAAACTGGAATGGCATGGTGAGCAAAAAAACAATGGATTTAGGCCCAGATCTCTGTACTGGGCTGAATGTATGACATTGTTCTGCAGTCTGTCCATCAATTGTTCTTTTTGCATTTGTCACCCCGAGTTGGACGGGTATGCCCAGACGTGGGTCCCGTGCTCTCCATGCCACTGGAGTCAAGCTATCCTGGCTGAAAGCTCGAAATCAGCCCTAGGATGCTTGGTTCCAGTCCAGGAAGGACCTGGCCTGGCAGTTTGGGCTGGACTGTTCCCATTGGGAGCAGGGTCAAGACTGATTTGCATATGGCTGAGTCCAAACTGGAATGGCATGGTGAGCAAAAAAACGATGGATTTAGGCCCAGATCTCAGTACTGGGTTGAATGTATGACATTGTTCTGCAGTCTGTCCATCAATTGTTCTTTTTGCATTTGTCACCCCGAGTGGGACGGGTATGCCCATACATGGGTCACGTGCTCTCCATGCCACTGGAGTCAAGCTATCCTGGCTGATCAGGGCTGAAAGCCCAAAACCAGTCCTAGGATGCTTGTTTCCAGTCCAGGGAGGACCTGGCCTGGCAGTTCGGGCTGGACTGTTCCCATTGGGCGCAGGGTTGAGACTGATTTGCATATGTCTGGGTCCAAACTGGAATTGCATGGTGAGCAAAAAAACGATGGATTTAGGCCCAGATCTCTGTACTGGGGTGAATGTTTGACATTGTTCTGCTGTCTGTCAATCAATTGTTCTTTATGCATTTGTCACCCCGGGTGGGACGGGTATGCCCAGACTTGGGTCCCATGCTCTCCATGCCACTGGAGTCAAGCTATCCTGGCTGTTGAGGGCTGAAAGCCCGAAACTGGTCCTAGGATGCTTGTTTACAGTCCAGGGAGGACCTGGACTGGCAGTTCGGGCTGGACTGTTCCCATTGGGCGCAGGGTCAAGACTGATTTGCATATGGCTGGGTCCAAACTGGAATGGCATGGTGAGCAAAAAAACAATGGATTTAGGCCCAGATCTCTGTACTGGGCTGAATGTATGACATTGTTCTGCAGTCTGTCCATCAATTGTTCTTTTTGCATTTGTCACCCCGAGTTGGACGGGTATGCCCAGACGTGGGTCCCGTGCTCTCCATGCCACTGGAGTCAAGCTATCCTGGCTGAAGAGGCTGACCGAAATCAGTCCTAGGATGCTTGTTTCCAGTCCAGGAAGGACCTGGCCTGGCAGTTTGGGCTGGACTGTTCCCATTGGGAGCAGGGTCAAGACTGATTTGCATATGGCTGAGTCCAAACTGGAATGGCATGTTGAGCAAAAAAACGATGGATTTAGGCCCAGATCTCTGTACTGGGGTGAACTGTATGACATTGTTCTGCAGTCTGTTCATCAATTGTTCTTTTTGCATTTGTCACCCCAAGTGGGACGGGTATGCCCAGACGTGGGTCTTGTGCTCTCCATGGCACTGGAGTCAAGCTATCCTGGCTGATGAGGGCTGAAACCGACGTCCTAAGACGCGTGTTTCCAGGGAGGACCTGGCCTTGGCAGTTCGGGCTGGACTGTTCTCATTGGGCGCAGGGTCAAGACTGATTTGCATATGGCTGCGTCCAAACTGGAATGGCATGGTGAGCAAAAAACGATGGATTTAGGCCCATATCTCTGTACTCAGGTGAATGTATGACATTGTTCTGCAGTCTGTCTATCAATTGTTCTTTTTGCATTTGTCACCTCGAGTGGGACGGGTATGCCCAGATGTGGGTCCCGTGCTCTCCATGCCACTGGAGTCAAGCTATCCTGGCTGATGAGGGCTGAAAGCCCGAAACCTGTCCTAGGATGCTTGTTTACAGTCCAGGGAGGACCTGGACTGGCAGTTCGGGCTGGACTGTTCCCATTGGGTGCAGGGTCAAGACTGATTTGCATATGGCTGGGTCCAAACTGGAATGGCATGGTGAGCAAAAAACCGATGGATTTAGGCCCAGATCTCTGTACTGGGGTGAATGTATGACATTGTTCTGCAGTCTGTCCATTAATTGTTCTTTTTGCATTTGTCACCCCGAGTGGGACAGGTATTTCCAGACATGGGTCCTGTGCTCTCCATGCGACTGCAGTCAAGCTATCCTGGCTGAGGAGGGCTGAAAGTCCGAAACCAGTCCTAGGATGCTTGCTTCCAGTTCAGAGAGTACCTGGCCTGGCACTTCGGGCTGGACTGTTCCCATTGGGTGCTTGGTCAAGACTGATTTGCATATGGCTGCGTCCAAACTGGAATGGCATGGTGAGCAAAAAAATGATGGACTTAGGCCCAGATCTCTATACTGGGGTGAATGTATGACATTGTTCTGCAGTCTGTCCATCAATTGTTCTATTTGCATTTGTCACCCCGAGTGGGACGGGTATGCCCAGACGTGGGTCCCATGCTCTCCATGCCACTGGAGTCAAGCTATCCTGGCTGATGAGGGCTGAAAGCTCGAAATCAGCCCTAGGATGCTTGTTTCCAGTCCAGGGAGGACCTGGCCTGGCAGTTTGGGCTGGACTGTTCCCATTGGGAGCAGGGTCAAGACTGATTTGCATATGGCTGAGTCCAAACTGGAATGGCATGGTGAGCAAAAAAACGATGGATTTAGGCCCAGATCTCTGTACTGGGGTGAATGTATGACATTGTTCTGCAGTCTGTCCATCAATTGTTCTTTTTGCATTTGTTACCCCAAGTGGGACGGGTATGCCCTTCCTATCTCCTCTTAGGTTGGGATACTCGCACTTTGAGCCTCTCTTTTGCTATAGCGCCGGCAGCTGTGCGCAATTGTTCTTTTTGCATTTGTCACCCCGAGTGGGACGGGTATGCCCAGATGTGGGTCCCGTGCTCTCCATGCCACTGGAGTCAAGCTATCCTGGCTGATGAGGGCTGAAATCCCGAAACCGGTCCTAGGATGCTTGTTTCCAGTCCAGGGAGGACCTGACCTGGCAGTTCGGGCTGGACTGTTTCCATTGGGCTCAGGGTTGAGACTGATTTTCATATGGCTGGGTCCAAACTGGAATGGCATGGTGAGCAAAAAAATGATGGATTTAGGCCCAGATCTCTGTACTGGGGTGAATGTATGACATTGTTCTGCAGTCTGTCCATCAATTGTTCTTTTTGCATTTGTCACCCCGAGTGGGACGGGTATGCCCAGACATGGGTCCCGTGCTCTCCATGCCACTGGAGTCAAGCTATCCTGGCTGATGAGGGCTGAAAGCCCGAAACCAGTCCTAGGATGCTTGTTTCCAGTCCAGGGAGGACCTGGCCTGGCCGTCCGGGCTGGACTTTTTCCATTGGGTGCAGGGTTGAGATTGATTTGCATATGGCTGGGTCCAAACTGGAATGGCATGGTGAGCAAAAAAACGATGGATTTAGGCCCAGATCTCTGTACTGGGGTGAATGTTTGACATTGTTCTGCAGTCTGTCCATCAATTGTTCTTTTTGCATTTGTCACCCCGAGTGGGACGGGTATGCCCAGACGTGGGTCCCGTGCTCTCCATGCCACTGGATTCAAGCTATCCTGGCTGATGAGGGCTGAAAGCTCGAAATCAGCCCTAGGATGCTTGTTTCCAGTCCAAAGGAGGCCCTGGCCTGGCAGTTTGGGCTGGACTGTTCCCATTGGGTGCAGGGTCAAGACTGATTTGCATATGGCTGGGTCTAAACTGGAATGGCATGGTGATCAAAAAAACAATGGATTTAGGCCCAGATCTCTGTACTGGGCTGAATGTATGACATTGTTCTGCAGTCTGTCCATCAATTGTTCTTTTTGCATTTGTCACCCCGAGTGGGACGGGTATGCCCAGACGTGGGTCCCGTGCTCTCCATGGCACTGGAGTCAAGCTATCCTGGCTGATGAGGGCTGAAAGCCCAAAACCGGTCCAGGGAGGACCTGGCCTTGCAGTTCGGGCTGGACTGTTCTCATTGGGTGCAGGGTCAAGACTGATTTGCATATGGCTGCGTCCAAACTGGAATGGCATGGTGAGCATAAAAACGATGGATCTAGGCCCAGATCTCTGTACTGGGGTGAATTTATGACATTTTTCTGCAGTCTGTCCATCAATTGTTCTTTTTGCATGTGTCACCCCGAGTGGGACGGGTATTTTCAGACGTGAGTCCCGTGCTCTCAATGCCACTGCAGTCAAGCTATCCTGGCTGATGAGGGCTGAAAGCCCGAAACCTGTCCTAGGATGCTTGTTTCCATTCCAGGGAGGACCTGGCCTGGCAGTTCGGGCTAGACTGTTCCCATTGTGTGCAGGGTCAAGACTGATTCGCATATGGCTGGGTCCAAACTGGAATGGCATGGTGAGCAAAAAAACGATGGATTTAGGCCCAGATTTCTGTACTGGGGTGAATGTATGACATTGTTCTGCAGTCTGTCCATCAATTGTTCTTTTTGCATTTGTCACCCCAAGTGTGACGGGTATGCCCAGACGTGGGTCCCGTGCTCTCCATGCCTCTGGAGTCAAGCTATCCTGGCTGATGAGGGCTGAACGCACGAAACCGGTCCTAGGATGCTTGTTTCCAGTCCAGGGAGGACCTGGCCAGGCAGTTCGGGCTGGACTGTTCCCATTGGGTGCAGGGTCAAGACTGATTTGCATTTGGCTGGGTCCAAACTGGAATGGCATGGTGAGCAAAAAAACGATGGATTTAGGCAAAGATCTCTGTACTGGGGTGAATGTATGACATTGTTCTTCAGTCTGTCCATCAATTATTCTTTTTGCATTTGTCAACCCGAGTGGGACAGGTATGCCCAGACGTCGGTCCCGTGCTCTCCATGCCACTGGAGTCAAGCTATCCTGGCTGATGAGGGCTGAAAGCCCGAAACCTGTCCTAGGATGCTTGTTTCCATTCCAGGGAGGACCTGGCCTTGCAGCTTGGGCTGGACTGTTCTCATTTGGGGCAGGGTCAAGACTGATTTGCATATGGCTGGGTCCAAACAGGAATGTCATGGTGATCAAAAAAATGATGGATTTAGGCCCAGATCTATGTACTGGGGGAATGTATGACATTGTTCTGCAGTCTGTCCATCAATTGTTCTTTTTGCATTTGTCACCCCGAGTGGGACGGGTGTGCCCAGACCTGGGTCCCGTGCTCTCCATGCAACTGGAGTCAAGCTATCATGGCTGATGAGGGCTGAAAGCCCAAAACCGGTCCTAGTATGCTTGTTTCCAGTCCAGGGAGGACCTGGCCTGGCAGTTCGGGCTGGACTGTTCGTATTGGAAGCAGGGTCAAGGCTGATTTGCATATGGCTGGGTCCAAACTAGAAAGGCATGGTAAGCAAAAACGATGGATTTAGGCCCAGATCTCTGTACTGGGTTGAATGTATGACATTGTTCTGCAGTCTGTCCATCAATTGTTCTTTTGCATTTGTCACCCCGAGTGGGACGGGTATGCCCAGACATGGGTCACGTGCTCTCCATGCCACTGGAGTCAAGCTATCCTGGCTGATGATGGCTGAAAGCCCAAAACCAGTCCTAGGATGCTTGTTTCCAGTCCAGGGAGGACCTGGCCTGGCAGTTCGGGCTGGACTGTTCCCATTGGGCGCAGGGTTGAGACTGATTTGCATATGGCTGGGTCCAAACTGGAATGGCATGGTGAGCAAAAAAACGATGGATTTAGGCCCAGATCTCTGTACTGGGGTGAATGTTTGACATTGTTCTGCAGTTTGTCCATCAATTGTTCTTTTTGCATTTGTCACCCCGGGTGGGACGGGTATGCCCAGACTTGGGTCCCATGCTCTCCATGCCACTGGAGTCAAGCTATCCTGGCTGTTGAGGGCTGAAAGCCCGAAACTGGTCCTAGGATGCTTGTTTTCAGTCCAGGGAGGACCTGGCCTGGCAGTTCGGGGTGGACTGGTCCCATTGGGCGCAGGGTTGAGACTGATTTGCATATGGCTCGGTCCAAACTGGAATGGCATGGTGAGCAAAAAAACAATGGATTTAGGCCCAGATCTCTGTACTGGGGTAAATGTATGACATTGTTCTGCAGTCTGTCCATCAATTGTTCTTTTTGCATTTGTTATCCCGAGTGAGACGGGTATGCCCAGATTTGGGTCCCGTGCTCTCCATGCCACTGGAGTCAAGCTATCCTGGCTGATGAGGACTGAAAGCCCGAAACCGGTCATAGGATACTTGTTTCCAGTCCAGGGAGGACCTGGCCTGGCAGCTCGGGCTGGACTGTTCACATTGTGAGCAGGGTCAAGTGTGATTTGCATATGGCTGGGTCCAAACTGGAATGGCATGGTGAGCAAAATAACGATGGATTTAGGCCGAGATCTCTGTACTGGGGTGAATGTATGACATTGTTCTGCAGTCTGTCCATCAATTGTTCTTTTTGCATTTGTCACCCCGAGTTGGACGGGTATGCCCAGACGTGGGTCCCGTGCTCTCCATGCCACTGGAGTCAAGCTATCCTGGCTGAAAGCTCGAAATCAGCCCTAGGATGCTTGTTTCCAGTCCAGGAAGGACCTGGCCTGGCAGTTTGGGCTGGACTGTTCCCATTGGGAGCAGGGTCAAGACTGATTTGCATATGGCTGAGTCCAAACTGGAATGGCATGTTGAGCAAAAAAACGATGGATTTAGGCCCAGATCTCTGTACTGGGGTGAACTTATGACATTGTTCTGCAGTCTGTTCATCAATTGTTCTTTTTGCATTTGTCACCCCAAGTGGGACGGGTATGCCCAGACGTGGGACTTGTGCTCTCCATGGCACTGGAGTCAAGCTTTCCTGGCTGATGAGGGCTGAAAGCCCAAAACCGGTTCAGGGAGGACCTGGCCTTGCAGTTCGGGCTGGACTGTTCTCATTGGGCGCAGGGTCAAGACTGATTTGCATATGGCTGCGTCCAAACTGGAATGGCATGGTGAGCAAAAAAACGATGGATTTAGGCCCATATCTCTGTACTCAGGTGAATGTATGACATTGTTCTGCAGTCTGTCTATCAATTGTTCTTTTTGCATTTGTCACCTCGAGTGGGACGGGTATGCCCAGATGTGGGTCACGTGCTCTCCATGCCACTGGAGTCAAGCTATCATGGCTGATGAGGGCTGAAAGCCCGAAACCTGTCCTAGGATGCTTGTTTAAATTCCAGGGAGGACCTGGACTGGCAGTTCGGGCTGGACTGTTCCCATTGGGTGCAGGGTCAAGACTGATTTGCATATGGCTGGGTCCAAACTGGAATGGCATGGTGAGCAAAAAACCGATGGATTTAGGCCCAGATCTCTGTACTGGGGTGAATGTATGACATTGTTCTGCAGTCTGTCCATTAATTGTTCTTTTTGCATTTGTCACCCCGAGTGGGACGGGTATTTCCAGACATGGGTCCCGTGCTCTCCATGCGACTGCAGTCAAGCTATCCTGGCTGAAGAGGGCTGAAAGTCCGAAACCAGTCCTAGGATGCTTGCTTCCAGTTCAGAGAGTACCTGGCCTGGCACTTCGGGCTGGACTGTTCCCATTGGGTGCAGGGTCAAGACTGATTTGCATATGGCTGCGTCCAAACTGGAATGGCATGGTGAGCAAAAAAATGATGGACTTAGGCCCAGATCTCTATACTGGGGTGAATGTATGACATTGTTCTGCAGTCTGTCCATCAATTGTTCTATTTGCATTTGTCACCCCGAGTGGGACGGGTATGCCCAGACGTGGGTCCCATGCTCTCCATGCCACTGGAGTCAAGCTATCCTGGCTGATGAGGGCTGAAAGCTCGAAATCAGCCCTAGGATGCTTGTTTCCAGTCCAGGGAGGACCTGGCCTGGCAGTTTGGGCTGGACTGTTCCCATTGGGAGCAGGGTCAAGACTGATTTGCATATGGCTGAGTCCAAACTGGAATGGCATGGTGAGCAAAAAAACGATGGATTTAGGCCCAGATCTCTGTACTGGGGTGAATGTATGACATTGTTCTGCAGTCTGTCCATCAATTCTTCTTTTTGCATTTGTTACCCCAAGTGGGACGGGTATGCCCTTCCTATCTCCTCTTAGGTTGGGATACTCGCAGTTTGAGCCTCTCTTTTGCTATAGCGCCGGCAGCTGTGCGCAATTGTTCTTTTTGCATTTGTCAGACGAGTGGGACGGGTATGCCCAGATGTGGGTCCCGTGCTCTCCATGCCACTGGAGTCAAGCTATCCTGGCTGATGAGGGCTGAAATCCCGAAACCGGTCCTAGGATGCTTGTTTCCAGTCCAGGGAGGACCTGACCTGGCAGTTCGGGCTGGACTGTTTCCATTGGGCTCAGGGTTGAGACTGATTTGCATATGGCTGGGTCCAAACTGGAATGGCATGGTGAGCAAAAAAATGATGGATTTAGGCCCAGATCTCTGTACTGGGGTGAATGTATGACATTGTTCTGCAGTCTGTCCATCAATTGTTCTTTTTGCATTTGTCACCCCGAGTGGGACGGGTATGCCCAGACATGGGTCCCGTGCTCTCCATGCCACTGGAGTCAAGCTATCCTGGCTGATGAGGGCTGAAAGCCCGAAACCAGTCCTAGGATGCTTGTTTCCAGTCCAGGGAGGACCTGGCCTGGCCGTCCGGGCTGGACTTTTTCCATTGGGTGCAGGGTTGAGATTGATTTGCATATGGCTGGGTCCAAACTGGAATGGCATGGTGAGCAAAAAAACGATGGATTTAGGCCCAGATCTCTGTACTGGGGTGAATGTTTGACATTGTTCTGCAGTCTGTCCATCAATTGTTCTTTTGCATTTGTCACCCCGAGTGGGACGGGTATGCCCAGACGTGGGTCCCGTGCTCTCCATGCCACTGGATTCAAGCTATCCTGGCTGATGAGGGCTGAAAGCTCGAAATCAGCCCTAGGATGCTTGTTTCCAGTCCAAAGGAGGACCTGGCCTGGCAGTTTGGGCTGGACTGTTCCCATTGGGAGCAGGGTCAAGACTGATTTGCATATGGCTGAGTCCAAACTGGAATGGCATGGTGAGCAAAAAAACGATGGATTTAGGCCCAGATCTCTGTACTGGGGTGAATGTATGACATTGTTCTGCAGTCTGTCCATCAATTGTTCTTTTTGCATTTGTTACCCCAAGTGGGACGGGTATGCCCTTCCTATCTCCTCTTAGGTTGGGATACTCGCAGTTTGAGCCTCTCTTTTGCTATAGCGCCGGCAGCTGTGCGCAATTGTTCTTTTGCATTTGTCAGACGAGTGGGACGGGTATGCCCAGATGTGGGTCCCGTGCTCTCCATGCCACTGGAGTCAAGCTATCCTGGCTGATGAGGGCTGAAATCCCGAAACCGGTCCTAGGATGCTTGTTTCCAGTCCAGGGAGGACCTGACCTGGCAGTTCGGGCTGGACTGTTTCCATTGGGCTCAGGGTTGAGACTGATTTGCATATGGCTGGGTCCAAACTGGAATGGCATGGTGAGCAAAAAAATGATGGATTTAGGCCCAGATCTCTGTACTGGGGTGAATGTATGACATTGTTCTGCAGTCTGTCCATCAATTGTTCTTTTTGCATTTGTCACCCCGAGTGGGACGGGTATGCCCAGACATGGGTCCCGTGCTCTCCATGCCACTGGAGTCAAGCTATCCTGGCTGATGAGGGCTGAAAGCCCGAAACCAGTCCTAGGATGCTTGTTTCCAGTCCAGGGAGGACCTGGCCTGGCCGTCCGGGCTGGACTGTTCCCATTGGGTGCAGGGTCAAGACTGATTTGCATATGGCTGGGTCTAAACTGGAATGGCATGCTGATCAAAAAAACAATGGATTTAGGCCCAGATCTCTGTACTGGGCTGAATGTATGACATTGTTCTGCAGTCTGTCCATCAATTGTTCTTTTTGCATTTTCACCCCGAGTGGGACGGGTATGCCCAGACGTGGGTCCCGTGCTCTCCATGGCACTGGATTCAAGCTATCCTGGCTGATGAGGGCTGAAAGCTCGAAATCAGCCCTAGGATGCTTGTTTCCAGTCCAAAGGAGGACCTGGCCTGGCAGTTTGGGCTGGACTGTTCCCATTGGGTGCAGGGTCAAGACTGATTTGCATATGGCTGGGTCCAAACTGGAATGGCATGGTGAGCAAAAAAACGATGGATTTAGGCCCAGATCTCTGTACTGGGGTGAATGTTTGACATTGTTCTGCAGTCTGTCCATCAATTGTTCTTTTTGCATTTGTCACCCCGAGTGGGACGGGTATGCCCAGACGTGGGTCCCGTGCTCTCCATGCCACTGGATTCAAGCTATCCTGGCTGATGAGGGCTGAAAGCTCGAAATCAGCCCTAGGATGCTTGTTTCCAGTCCAAAGGAGGACCTGGCCTGGCAGTTTGGGCTGGACTGTTCCCATTGGGTGCAGGGTCAAGACTGATTTGCATATGGCTGGGTCTAAACTGGAATGGCATGCTGATCAAAAAACAATGGATTTAGGCCCAGATCTCTGTACTGGGCTGAATGTATGACATTGTTCTGCAGTCTGTCCATCAATTGTTCTTTTTGCATTTTCACCCGAGTGGGACGGGTATGCCCAGATGTGGGTCCCGTGCTCTCCATGGCACTGGAGTCAAGCTATCCTGGCTGATGAGGGCTGAAAGCCCAAAACCGGTCCAGGGAGGACCTGGCCTTGCAGTTCGGGCTGGACTGTTCTCATTGGGTGCAGGGTCAAGACTGATTTGCATATGGCTGCGTCCAAACTGGAATGGCATGGTGAGCATAAAAACGATGGATCTAGGCCCAGATCTCTGTACTGGGGTGAATGTTTGACATTGTTCTGCAGTCTGTCCATCAATTGTTCTTTTTGCATTTGTCACCCCGAGTGGGACGGGTATGCCCAGACGTGGGTCCCGTGCTCTCCATGCCACTGGATTCAAGCTATCCTGGCTGATGAGGGCTGAAAGCTCGAAATCAGCCCTAGGATGCTTGTTTCCAGTCCAAAGGAGGACCTGGCCTGGCAGTTTGGGCTGGACTGTTCCCATTGGGTGCAGGGTCAAGACTGATTTGCATATGGCTGGGTCTAAACTGGAATGGCATGCTGATCAAAAAAACAATGGATTTAGGCCCAGATCTCTGTACTGGGCTGAATGTATGACATTGTTCTGCAGTCTGTCCATCAATTGTTCTTTTTGCATTTTCACCCCGAGTGGGACGGGTATGCCCAGACGTGGGTCCCGTGCTCTCCATGGCACTGGAGTCAAGCTATCCTGGCTGATGAGGGCTGAAAGCCCAAAACCGGTCCAGGGAGGACCTGGCCTTGCAGTTCGGGCTGGACTGTTCTCATTGGGTGCAGGGTCAAGACTGATTTGCATATGGCTGCGTCCAAACTGGAATGGCATGGTGAGCATAACAACGATGGATCTAGGCCCAGATCTCTGTACTGGGGTGAATTTATGACATTTTTCTGCAGTCTGTCCATCAATTGTTCTTTTTGCATGTGTCACCCCGAGTGGGACGGGTATTTTCAGACGTGAGTCCCGTGCTCTCAATGCCACTGCAGTCAAGCTATCCTGGCTGATGAGGGCTGAAAGCCCGAAACCTGTCCTAGGATGCTTGTTTCCATTCCAGGGAGGACCTGGCCTGGCAGTTCAGGCTAGACTGTTCCCATTGTGTGCAGGGTCAAGACTGATTCGCATATGGCTGGGTCCAAACTGGAATGGCATGGTGAGCAAAAAAACGATGGATTTAGGCCCAGATTTCTGTACTGGGGTGAATGTATGACATTGTTCTGCAGTCTGTCCATCAATTGTTCTTTTTGCATTTGTCACCCCAAGTGGGACGGGTATGCCCAGACGTGGGTCCCGTGCTCTCCATGCCACTGGAGTCAAGCTATCCTGGCTGATGAGGGCTGAACGCACGAAACCGGTCCTAGGATGCTTGTTTCCAGTCCAGGGAGGACCTGGCCAGGCAGTTCGGGCTGGACTGTTCCCATTGGGTGCAGGGTCAAGACTGATTTGCATTTGGCTGGCTCCAAACTGGAATGGCATGGTGAGCAAAAAACGATGGATTTAGGCAAAGATCTCTGTACTGGGGTGAATGTATGACATTGTTCTGCAGTCTGTCCATCAATTATTCTTTTTGCATTTGTCAACCCGAGTGGGACAGGTATGCCCAGACGTCGGTCCCGTGCTCTCCATGCCACTGGAGTCAAGCTATCCTGGCTGATGAGGGCTGAAAGCCCGAAACCTGTCCTAGGATGCTTGTTTCCGTTCCAGGGAGGACCTGGCCTTGCAGCTTGGGCTGGACTGTTCTCATTTGGCGCAGGGTCAAGACTGATTTGCATATGGCTGGGTCCAAACAGGAATGTCATGGTGATCAAAAAAATGATGGATTTAGGCCCAGATCTATGTACTGGGGGAATGTATGACATTGTTCTGCAGTCTGTCCATCAATTGTTCTTTTTGCATTTGTCACCCCGAGTGGGACGGGTGTGCCCAGACCTGGGTCCCGTGCTCTCCATGCAACTGGAGTCAAGCTATCATGGCTGATGAGGGCTGAAAGCCCAAAACCGGTCCTAGGATGCTTGTTTCCAGTCCAGGGAGGACCTGGCCTGGCAGTTCGGGCTGGACTGTTCGTATTGGAAGCAGGGTCAAGGCTGATTTGCATATGGCTGGGTCCAAACTAGAAAGGCATGGTAAGCAAAAAACGATGGATTTAGGCCCAGATCTCTGTACTGGGTTGAATGTATGACATTGTTCTGCAGTCTGTCCATCAATTGTTCTTTTTGCATTTGTCACCCCGAGTGGGACGGGTATGCCCTTCCTATCTCCTCTTAGGTTGGGATACTCGCAGTTTGGGCCTCTCTTTGCTATAGCGCCGGCAGCTGTGCGCAATTGTTCTTTTTGCATTTGTCAGACGAGTGGGACGGGTATGCCCAGATGTGGGTCCCGTGCTCTCCATGCCACTGGAGTCAAGCTATCCTGGCTGATGAGGGCTGAAATCCCGAAACCGGTCCTAGGATGCTTGTTTCCAGTCCAGGGAGGACCTGACCTGGCAGTTCGGGCTGGACTGTTTCCATTGGGCTCAGGGTTGAGACTGATTTGCATATGGCTGGGTCCAAACTGGAATGGCATGGTGAGCAAAAAAATGATGGATTTAGGCCCAGATCTCTGTACTGGGGTGAATGTATGACATTGTTCTGCAGTCTGTCCATCAATTTTTCTTTTTGCATTTGTCACACCGAATAGGACGGGTATGCCCGGACCTGGGTCCCGTGCTCTCCATGCCACTGGAGGCAAGCTATCCAGGCTGATGAGGGCTGAAGGCCCGAAACCGGTCCTAGGATGCTTGTTTCCAGTCCAGGGAGGACCTGGCCTGGCAGTTCGGGCTGGACTGTTCCCATTGGGCGCACGGTCAAGACTGATTTGCATATGGCTGGGTCCAAACTGGAATGGCATGGTGAGCAAAAAAACGATGGATTTAGGCCCAGATCTATGTACTGGGGTGAATGTTTGACATTGTTCTGCAGTCTGTCCATCAATTGTTCTTTTTGTATTTGTCACCCCGGGTGGGACGTGTATGCCCAGACTTGGGTCCCATGCTCTCCATGCCACTGGAGTCAAGCTATCCTGGCTGTTGAGGGCTGAAAGCCCGAAACTGGTCCTAGGATGCTTGTTTTCAGTCCAGGGAGGACCTGGCCTGGCAGTTCGGGGTGGACTGTTCCCATTGGGCGCAGGGTTGAGACTGATTTGCATATGGCTCGGTCCAAACTGGAATGGCATGGTGAGCAAAAAAACAATGGATTTAGGCCCAGATCTCTGTACTGGGGTAAATGTATGACATTGTTCTGCAGTCTGTCCATCAATTGTTCTTTTTGCATTTGTTACCCCGAGTGAGACGGGTATGCCCAGATTTGGGTCCCGTGCTCTCCATGCCACTGGAGTCAAGCTATCCTGGCTGATGAGGGCTGAAAGCCCGAATCCGGTCATAGGATACTTGTTTCCAGTCCAGGGAGGACCTGGCCTGGCAGCTCGGGCTGGACTGTTCCCATTGTGAGCAGGGTCAAGTGTGATTTGTATATGGCTGGGTCCAAACTGGAATGGCATGGTGAGGAAAATAACGATGGATTTAGGCCGAGATCTCTGTACTGGGGTGAATGTATGACATTGTTCTGCAGTCTGTCCATCAATTGTTCTTTTTGCATTTGTCACCCCGAGTGGGACGAGTATGCCCAGATGTGGGTCCCATGCTCTCCATGCCACTGGAGTCCAGTTATCCTGGCTGATGAGGGCTGAAAGCCCGAAACCGGTCCTAGGATGCTTGTTTCCAGTCCAGGGAGGACCTGGCCTGGCAGTTCGGGCTGGACTGTTCCCATTGGGCGCAGGTTCTAGACTGATTTGCATATGGCTGGGTTCAAAGCGGAATGGCATGGTGAGCAAAAAACGATGGATTTAGGTCCAGTTCTCTGTACTGGGGTGAATGTATGACATTGTTCTGCAGTCTGTCCATCAATTTTTCTTTTTGCATTTGTCACACCGAGTAGGACGGGTATGCCCGGACCTGGGTCCCGTGCTCTCCATGCCACTGGAGGCAAGCTATCCAGGCTGATGAGGGCTGAAGGCCCGAAACCGGTCCTAGGATGCTTGTTTCCAGTCCAGGGAGGACCTGGCCTGGCAGTTCGGGCTGGACTGTTCCCATTGGGCGCACGGTCAAGACTGATTTGCATATGGCTGGGTCCAAACTGGAATGGCATGGTGAGCAAAAAACGATGGATTTAGGCCCAGATCTCTGTACTGGGGTGAATGTATGACATTGTTCTGCAGTCTGTCTATCAATTGTTCTTTTTGCATTTGTCACCTCGAGTGGGACGGGTATGCCCAGATGTGGGTCCCGTGCTCTCCATGCCACTGGAGTCAAGCTATCCTGGCTGATGAGTGCTGAAAGCCCGAAACCTGTCCTAGGATGCTTGTTTCCATTCCAGGGAGGACCTGGCCTTGCAGTTTGGGCTGGACTGTTCTCATTGGGCGCAGGGTCAAGACTGATTTGCATATGGCTGCGTCCAAACTGGAATGGCACGGTGAGCAAAAAAACGATGGATTTAGGCCCAGATCTCTGTACTGGGGTGAATGTATGACATTGTTCTGCAGTCTGTCCATCAATTGTTCTTTTTGCATTTGTCACCCCAAGTGGGACGGGTATGCCCAGACGTGGGTCCCGTGCTCTCCATGCCTCTGGAGTCAAGCTATCCTGGCTGATGAGGGCTGAACGCACGAAACCGGTCCTAGGATGCTTGTTTCCAGTCCAGGGAGGACCTGGCCAGGCAGTTCGGGCTGGACTGTTCCCATTGGGTGCAGGGTCAAGACTGATTTGCATTTGGCTGGCTCCAAACTGGAATGGCATGGTGAGCAAAAAAACGATGGATTTAGGCAAAGATCTCTGTACTGGGGTGAATGTATGACATTGTTCTGCAGTCTGTCCATCAATTATTCTTTTTGCATTTGTCAACCCGAGTGGGACAGGTATGCCCAGACGTCGGTCCCGTGCTCTCCATGCCACTGGAGTCAAGCTATCCTGGCTGATGAGGGCTGAAAGCCCGAAACCTGTCCTAGGATGCTTGTTTCCGTTCCAGGGAGGACCTGGCCTTGCAGCTTGGGCTGGACTGTTCTCATTTGGCGCAGGGTCAAGACTGATTTGCATATGGCTGGGTCCAAACAGGAATGTCATGGTGATCAAAAAAATGATGGATTTAGGCCCAGATCTATGTACTGGGGGGAATGTATGACATTGTTCTGCAGTCTGTCCATCAATTGTTCTTTTTGCATTTGTCACCCCGAGTGGGACGGGTGTGCCCAGACCTGGGTCCCGTGCTCTCCATGCAACTGGAGTCAAGCTATCATGGCTGATGAGGGCTGAAAGCCCAAAACCGGTCCTAGGATGCTTGTTTCCAGTCCAGGGAGGACCTGGCCTGGCAGTTCGGGCTGGACTGTTCGTATTGGAAGCAGGGTCAAGGCTGATTTGCATATGGCTGGGTCCAAACTAGAAAGGCATGGTAAGCAAAAAAACGATGGATTTAGGCCCAGATCTCTGTACTGGGTTGAATGTATGACATTGTTCTGCAGTCTGTCCATCAATTGTTCTTTTTGCATTTGTCACCCCGAGTGGGACGGGTATGCCCTTCCTATCTCCTCTTAGGTTGGGATACTCGCAGTTTGGGCCTCTCTTTTGCTATAGCGCCGGCAGCTGTGCGCAATTGTTCTTTTTGCATTTGTCAGACGAGTGGGACGGGTATGCCCAGATGTGGGTCCCGTGCTCTCCATGCCACTGGAGTCAAGCTATCCTGGCTGATGAGGGCTGAAATCCCGAAACCGGTCCTAGGATGCTTGTTTCCAGTCCAGGGAGGACCTGACCTGGCAGTTCGGGCTGGACTGTTTCCATTGGGCTCAGGGTTGAGACTGATTTGCATATGGCTGGGTCCAAACTGGAATGGCATGGTGAGCAAAAAAATGATGGATTTAGGCCCAGATCTCTGTACTGGGGTGAATGTATGACATTGTTCTGCAGTCTGTCCATCAATTTTTCTTTTTGCATTTGTCACACCGAGTAGGACGGGTATGCCCGGACCTGGGTCCCGTGCTCTCCATGCCACTGGAGGCAAGCTATCCAGGCTGATGAGGGCTGAAGGCCCGAAACCGGTCCTAGGATGCTTGTTTCCAGTCCAGGGAGGACCTGGCCTGGCAGTTCGGGCTGGACTGTTCCCATTGGGCGCACGGTCAAGACTGATTTGCATATGGCTGGGTCCAAACTGGAATGGCATGGTGAGCAAAAAAACGATGGATTTAGGCCCAGATCTATGTACTGGGGTGAATGTTTGACATTGTTCTGCAGTCTGTCCATCAATTGTTCTTTTTGTATTTGTCACCCCGGGTGGGACGTGTATGCCCAGACTTGGGTCCCATGCTCTCCATGCCACTGGAGTCAAGCTATCCTGGCTGTTGAGGGCTGAAAGCCCGAAACTGGTCCTAGGATGCTTGTTTTCAGTCCAGGGAGGACCTGGCCTGGCAGTTCGGGGTGGACTGTTCCCATTGGGCGCAGGGTTGAGACTGATTTGCATATGGCTCGGTCCAAACTGGAATGGCATGGTGAGCAAAAAAACAATGGATTTAGGCCCAGATCTCTGTACTGGGGTAAATGTATGACATTGTTCTGCAGTCTGTCCATCAATTGTTCTTTTTGCATTTGTTACCCCGAGTGAGACGGGTATGCCCAGATTTGGGTCCCGTGCTCTCCATGCCACTGGAGTCAAGCTATCCTGGCTGATGAGGGCTGAAAGCCCGAATCCGGTCATAGGATACTTGTTTCCAGTCCAGGGAGGACCTGGCCTGGCAGCTCGGGCTGGACTGTTCCCATTGTGAGCAGGGTCAAGTGTGATTTGTATATGGCTGGGTCCAAACTGGAATGGCATGGTGAGGAAAATAACGATGGATTTAGGCCGAGATCTCTGTACTGGGGTGAATGTATGACATTGTTCTGCAGTCTGTCCATCAATTGTTCTTTTTGCATTTGTCACCCCGAGTGGGACGAGTATGCCCAGATGTGGGTCCCATGCTCTCCATGCCACTGGAGTCCAGTTATCCTGGCTGATGAGGGCTGAAAGCCCGAAACCGGTCCTAGGATGCTTGTTTCCAGTCCAGGGAGGACCTGGCCTGGCAGTTCGGGCTGGACTGTTCCCATTGGGCGCAGGTTCTAGACTGATTTGCATATGGCTGGGTTCAAAGTGGAATGGCATGGTGAGCAAAAAAACGATGGATTTAGGTCCAGTTCTCTGTACTGGGGTGAATGTATGACATTGTTCTGCAGTCTGTCCATCAATTTTTCTTTTTGCATTTGTCACACCGAGTAGGACGGGTATGCCCGGACCTGGGTCCCGTGCTCTCCATGCCACTGGAGGCAAGCTATCCAGGCTGATGAGGGCTGAAGGCCCGAAACCGGTCCTAGGATGCTTGTTTCCAGTCCAGGGAGGACCTGGCCTGGCAGTTCGGGCTGGACTGTTCCCATTGGGCGCACGGTCAAGACTGATTTGCATATGGCTGGGTCCAAACTGGAATGGCATGGTGAGCAAAAAACGATGGATTTAGGCCCAGATCTCTGTACTGGGGTGAATGTATGACATTGTTCTGCAGTCTGTCTATCAATTGTTCTTTTTGCATTTGTCACCTCGAGTGGGACGGGTATGCCCAGATGTGGGTCCCGTGCTCTCCATGCCACTGGAGTCAAGCTATCCTGGCTGATGAGTGCTGAAAGCCCGAAACCTGTCCTAGGATGCTTGTTTCCATTCCAGGGAGGACCTGGCCTTGCAGTTTGGGCTGGACTGTTCTCATTGGGCGCAGGGTCAAGACTGATTTGCATATGGCTGCGTCCAAACTGGAATGGCACGGTGAGCAAAAAAACGATGGATTTAGGCCCAGATCTCTGTACTGGGGTGAATGTATGATATTGTTCTGCAGTCTGTCCATCAATTGTTCTTTTTGCATTCGTCACCCCGAGTGGGACGGGTATTTCCAGACGTGGGTCCCGTGCTCTCCATGCCACTGCAGTCAAGCTATCCTGGCTGATGAGGGCTGAAAGCTCGAAATCAGCCCTAGGATGCTTGTTTCCAGTCCAGGGAGGACCTGGCCTGGCAGTTCGGGCTGGACTGTTCCCATTGGGAGCAGGGTCAAGACTGATTTGCATATGGCTGAGTCCAAACTGGAATGGCATGGTGAGCAAAAAAATGATGGATTTAGGCCCAGATCTCTGTACTGGGGTGAATGTATGACATTGTTCTGCAGTCTGTCCATCAATTGTTCTTTTTGCATTTGTCACCCGAGTGGGACGGGTATGCCCAGACGTGGGTCCCGTGCTCTCCATGCCACTGGAGTCAAGCTATCCTGGCTGATGAGGGCTGAAAGCCCGAAACCGGTCCTAGGATGCTTGTTTCCAGTCCAGGGAGGACCTGGCCTGGCAGTTCGGGCTGGACTGTTCCCATTGGGCGCAGGGTCAAGACTGATTTGCATATGGCTGGGTCCAAACTGGAATGGCATGGTGAGCAAAAAATGATGGATTTAGGCCCAGATCTCTGTACTGGGGTGAATGTATGACATTGTTCTGCAGTCTGTCCATCAATTGTTCTTTTTGCATTTGTCACCCCGAGTGGGACGGGTATGCCCAGACGTGGGTCCCGTGCTCTCCATGCCACTGGAGTCAAGCCTTCCTGGCTGATGAGGGCTGAAAGCCAAAACCGGTCCTAGGATGCTTGTTTCCAGTCCAGGGAGGACCTGGCCTGGCAGTTCGGGCTGGACTGTTTCCATTGGGTGCAGGGTCAAGACTGATTTGCATATGGCTGGGTCCAAACTGGAATGGCATGGTGAGCAAAAAAACGATGGATTTAGGCCCAGATCTCTGTACTGGGGTGAATGTATGACATTGTTCTGCAGTCTGTCCATCAATTGTTCTTTTTGCATTTGTCACCCTGAGTGGGACGGGTATGCCCAGACGTGGGTCCCGTGCTCTCCATGCCACTGGAGTCAAGCTATCCTGGCTGATGAGGGCTGAAAGCCCGAAACCGGTCCTAGGATGCTTGTTTCCAGTCCAAGGAGGACCTGGCCTGGCAGTTCGGGCTGGACTGTCCCATTGGGCTCAGGGTCAAGACTGATTTGCATATGGCTGGGTCCAAACTGGAATGGCATGGTGAGCAAAAACAATGGATTTAGGCCCAGATCTCTGTACTGGGGTGAATGTATGACATTGTTCTGCAGTCTGTCCATCAATTGTTCTTTTTGCATTTGTCACCCCGAGTGGGACGGGTATGCCCAGACGTGGGTCCCGTGCTCTCCATGCCACTGGAGTCAAGCTATCCTGGCTGATGAGGGCTGAAAGCCCGAAACCGGTCCTAGGATGCTTGTTTCCAGTCAGGAGGACCTGGCCTGGCAGTTCGGGCTGGACTGTTCCCATTGGGCGCAGGGTCAAGACTGATTTGCATATGGCTGGGTCCAAACTGGAATGGCATGGTGAGCATAAAAACGATGGATTTAGGCCCAGATCTCTGTACTGGGGTGAATGTATGACATTGTTCTGCAGTCTGTCCATCAATTGTTCTTTTTGCATTTGTCACCCCGAGTGGGACGGGTATGCCCAGACGTGGGTCCCGTGCTCTCCATGCCACTGGAGTCAAGCTATCCTGGCTGATGAGGGCTGAAAGCCCGAAACCTGGTCCTAGGATGCTTGTTTCCAGTCCAGGGAGGACCTGGCCTGGCAGTTCGGGCTGGACTGTTCCCATTGGGCGCAGGGTCAAGACTGATTTGCATATGGCTGGGTCCAAACTGGAATGGCATGGTGAGCAAAAAACGATGGATTTAGGCCCAGATCTCTGTACTGGGGTGAATGTATGACATTGTTCTGCAGTCTGTCCATCAATTGTTCTTTTTGCATTTGTCACCCCGAGTGGGACGGGTATGCCCAGACGTGGGTCCCGTGCTCTCCATGCCACTGGAGTCAAGCTATCCTGGCTGATGAGGGCTGATAGCCCGAAACCGGTCCTAGGATGCTTGTTTCCAGTCCAGGGAGGACCTGGCCTGGCAGCTCGGGCTGGACTGTTCCCATTGTGGCGCAGGGTCAAGACTGATTTGCATATGGCTGGGTCCAAACTGGAATGGCATGGTGAGCAAAAAACGATGGATTTAGGCCCAGATCTCTGTACTGGGGTGAATGTATGACATTGTTCTGCAGTCTGTCCATCAATTGTTCTTTTTGCATTTGTCACCCCGAGTGGGACGGGTATGCCCAGACGTGGGTCCCGTGCTCTCCATGCCACTGGAGTCAAGCTATCCATGGCTGATGAGGGCTGAAAGCCCGAAACCGGTCCTAGGATGCTTGTTTCCAGTCCAGGGAGGACCTGGCCTGGCAGTTCGGGCTGGACTGTTCCCATTGGGCGCAGGGTCTAGACTGATTTGCATATGGCTGGGTCCAAAGCTGGAATGGCATGGTGAGCAAAAAACGATGGATTTAGGCCCAGATCTCTGTACTGGGGTGAATGTATGACATTGTTCTGCAGTCTGTCCATCAATTGTTCTTTTTGCATTTGTCACCCCGAGTGGGACGGGTATGCCCAGACGTGGGTCCCGTGCTCTCCATGCCACTGGAGTCAAGCTATCCTGGCTGATGAGGGCTGAAAGCCCGAAACCGGTCCTAGGATGCTTGTTTCCAGTCCAGGGAGGACCTGGCCTGGCAGTTCGGGCTGGACTGTTCCCATTGGGCGCAGGGTCTAGACTGATTTGCATATGGCTGGGTCCAAACTGGAATGGCATGGTGAGCAAAAAAACGATGGATTTAGGCCCAGATCTCTGTACTGGGGTGAATGTATGACATTGTTCTGCAGTCTGTCCATCAATTGTTCTTTTTGCATTTGTCACCCCGAGTGGGACGGGTATGCCCAGACGTGGGTCCCGTGCTCTCCATGCCACTGGAGTCAAGCTATCCTGGCTGATGAGGGCTGAAAGCCCGAAACCGGTCCTAGGATGCTTGTTTCCAGTCCAGGGAGGACCTGGCCTGGCAGTTCGGGCTGGACTGTTCCCATTGGGCGCAGGGTCAAGACTGATTTGCATATGGCTGGGTCCAAACTGGAATGGCATGGTGAGCAAAAAAACGATGGATTTAGGCCCAGATCTCTGTACTGGGGTGAATGTATGACATTGTTCTGCAGTCTGTCCATCAATTGTTCTTTTTGCATTTGTCACCCCGAGTGGGACGGGTATGCCCAGACGTGGGTCCCGTGCTCTCCATGCCACTGGAGTCAAGCTATCCTGGCTGATGAGGGCTGAAAGCCCGAAACCGGTCCTAGGATGCTTGTTTCCAGTCCAGGGAGGACCTGGCCTGGCAGTTCGGGCTGGACTGTTCCCATTGGGAGCAGGGTCAAGGCTGATTTGCATATGGCTGGGTCCAAACTGGAATGGCATGGTGAGCAAAAAAACGATGGATTTAGGCCCAGATCTCTGTACTGGGGTGAATGTATGACATTGTTCTGCAGTCTGTCCATCAATTGTTCTTTTTGCATTTGTCACCCCGAGTGTGACGGGTATGCCCAGACGTGGGTCCCGTGCTCTCCATGCCACTGGAGTCAAGCTATCCTGGCTGATCAGGGCTGAAAGCCCGAAACTGGTCCTAGGATGCTTGTTTCCAGTCCAGGGAGGACCTGGCCTGGCAGTTCGGGCTGGACTGTTTCCATTGGGCTCAGGGTTGAGACTGATTTGCCTATGGCTGGGTCCAAACTGGAATGGCATGGTGAGCAAAAAAACGATGGATTTAGGCCCAGATCTCTGTACTGGGGTGAATGTATGACATTGTTCTGCAGTCTGTCCATCAATTGTTCTTTTGCATTTGTCACCCGAGTGGGACGGGTATGCCCAGACGTGGGTCCCGTGCTCTCCATGCCACTGGAGTCAAGCTATCCTGGCTGATGAGGGCTGAAAGCCCGAAACCGGTCCTAGGATGCTTGTTTCCAGTCCAGGGAGGACCTGGCCTGGCAGTTCGGGCTGGACTGTTCCCATTGGGTGCACGGATCAAGACTGATTTGCATATGGCTGGGTCCAAACTGGAATGGCATGGTGAGCAAAAACGATGGATTTAGGCCCAGATCTCTGTACTGGGGTGAATGTATGACATTGTTCTGCAGTCTGTCCATCAATTGTTCTTTTTGCATTTGTCACCCCGAGTGGGACGGGTATGCCCAGACGTGGGTCCCGTGCTCTCCATGCCACTGGAGTCAAGCTATCCTGGCTGATGAGGGCTGAAAGCCCGAAACCAGTCCTAGGATGCTTGTTTCCAGTCCAAGGAGGACCTGGCCTGGCAGTTTGGGCTGGACTGTTCCCATTGGGCGCAGGGTCAAGACTGATTTGCATATGGCTGGGTCCAAACTGGAATGGCATGGTGAGCAAAAAACGATGGATTTAGGCCCAGATCTCTGTACTGGGGTGAATGTATGACATTGTTCTGCAGTCTGTCCATCAATTGTTCTTTTTGCATTTGTCACCCCGAGTGGGACGGGTATGTCCCAGACGTGGGTCCCGTGCTCTCCATGCCACTGGAGTCAAGCTATCCTGGCTGATGAGGGCTGAAAGCCCGAAACCAGTCCTAGGATGCTTGTTTCCAGTCCAGGAGGACCTGGCCTGGCAGTTCGGGCTGGACTGTTCCCATTGGGTGCAGGGTCAAGACTGATTTGCATATGGCTGAGTCCAAACTGGAATGGCATGGTGAGCATAAAAACGATGGATTTAGGCCCAGATCTCTGTACTGGGGTGAATGTATGACATTGTTCTGCAGTCTGTCCATCAATTGTTCTTTTTGCATTTGTCACCCCGAGTGGGACGGGTATGCTCAGACGTGGGTCCCGTGCTCTCCATGCCACTGGAGTCAAGCTATCCTGGCTGATGAGGGCTGAAAGCCCGAAACCGGTCCTAGGATGCTTGTTTCCAGTCCAGGGAGGACCTGGCCTGGCAGTTCGGGCTGGACTGTTCCCATTGGGCGCAGGGTCAAGACTGATTTGCATATGGCTGGGTCCAAACTGGAATGGCATGGTGAGCAAAAAACGATGGATTTAGGCCCAGATCTCTGTACTGGGGTGAATGTATGACATTGTTCTGCAGTCTGTCCATCAATTGTTCTTTTTGCATTTGTCACCCCGAGTGGGACGGGTATGCCCAGACGTGGGTCCCGTGCTCTCCATGCCACTGGAGTCAAGCTATCCTGGCTGATGAGGGCTGAAAGCCCGAAACCAGTCCTAGGATGCTTGTTTCCAGTCCAGGGAGGACCTGGCCTGGCAGTTCGGGCTGGACTGTTCTCCATTGGGCGCAGGGTCAGAGACTGATTTGCATATGGCTGGGTCCAAACTGGAATGGCATGGTGAGCAAAAAAACGATGGATTTAGGCCCAGATCTCTGTACTGGGGTGAATGTATGACATTGTTCTGCAGTCTGTCCATCAATTGTTCTTTTGCATTTGTCACCCCGAGTGGGACGGGTATGCCCAGACGTGGGTCCCGTGCTCTCCATGCCACTGGAGTCAAGCTATCCTGGCTGATGAGGGCTGAAAGCCCAAAACCGGTCCTAGGATGCTTGTTTCCAGTCCAGGGAGGACCTGGCCTGGCAGTTCGGGCTGGACTGTTCCTATTGGGCGCAGGGTCAAGACTGATTTGCATATGGCTGGGTCCAAACTGGAATGGCATGGTGAGCAAAAAAACGATGGATTTAGGCCCAGATCTCTGTACTGGGTTGAATGTATGACATTGTTCTGCAGTCTGTCCATCAATTGTTCTTTTTGCATTTGTCACCCCGAGTGGGACGGGTATGCCCAGACGTGGGTCCCGTGCTCTCCATGCCACTGGAGTCAAGCTATCCTGGCTGATGAGGGCTGAAAGCCCAAAACCGGTCCTAGGATGCTTGTTTCCAGTCCAGGAGGACCTGGCCTGGCAGTTCGGGCTGGACTGTTCCCATTGGGCGCAGGGTCTGAGACTGATTTGCATATGGCTGGGTCCAAACTGGAATGGCATGGTGAGCAAAAAACGATGGATTTAGGCCCAGATCTCTGTACTGGGGTGAATGTATGACATTGTTCTGCAGTCTGTCCATCAATTGTTCTTTTTGCATTTGTCACCCCGAGTGGGACGGGTATGCCCAGACGTGGGTCCCGTGCTCTCCATGCCACTGGAGTCAAGCTATCCTGGCTGATGAGGGCTGAAAGCCCGAAACCGGTCCTAGGATGCTTGTTTTCAGTCCAGGAGGACCTGGCCTGGCAGTTCGGAGCTGGACTGTTCCCATTGGGCGCAGGGTCGAGACTGATTTGCATATGGCTGGGTCCAAACTGGAATGGCATGGTGAGCAAAAAAACGATGGATTTAGGCCCAGATCTCTGTACTGGGGTGAATGTATGACATTGTTCTGCAGTCTGTCCATCAATTGTTCTTTTTGCATTTGTCACCCTGAGTGGGACGGGTATGCCCAGACTTGGGTCCCGTGCTCTCCATGCCACTGGAGTCAAGCTATCCTGGCTGATGAGGGCTGAAAGCCCAAAACCTGTCCTAGGATGCTTGTTTCCAGTCCAGGGAGGACCTGGCCTGGCAGTTCGGGCTGGACTGTTCCCATTGGGAGCAGGGTCAAGTGCTGATTTGCATATGGCTGGGTCCAAACTAGAATGGCATGGTGAGCAAAATAACGATGGATTTAGGCCCAGATCTCTGTACTGGGGTGAATGTATGACATTGTTCTGCAGTCTGTCCATCAATTGTTCTTTTTGCATTTGTCACCCCGAGTGGGACGGGTATGCCCAGACGTGGGTCCCATGCTCTCCATGCCACTGGAGTCAAGCTATCCTGGCTGATGAGGGCTGAAAGCCCGAAACCGGTCCTAGGATGCTTGTTTCCAGTCCAGGGAGGACCTGGCCTGGCAGTTCGGGCTGGACTGTTCCCATTGGGCGCAGGGTCTGAGACTGATTTGCATATGGCTGGGTCCAAACTGGAATGGCATGGTGAGCAAAAAAACGATGGATTTAGGCCCAGATCTCTGTACTGGGGTGAATGTATGACATTGTTCTGCAGTCTGTCCATCAATTGTTCTTTTGCATTTGTCACACCGAGTGGGACGGGTATGCCCAGACTTGGGTCCCGTGCTCTCCATGCCACTGGAGTCAAGCTATCCTGGCTGATGAGGGCTGAAAGCCCGAAACCGGTCCTAGGATGCTTGTTTCCAGTCCAGGGAGGACCTGGCCTGGCAGTTCGGGCTGGACTGTTCCCATTGGGCGCACGGTTGAGACTGATTTGCATATGGCTGGGTCCAAACTGGAATGGCATGGTGAGCAAAAAACGATGGATTTAGGCCCAGATCTCTGTACTGGGGTGAATGTATGACATTGTTCTGCAGTCTGTCCATCAATTGTTCTTTTGCATTTGTCACCCCGAGTGGGACGGGTATGCCCAGATGTGGGTCCCGTGCTCTCCATGCCACTGAGTCAAGCTATCCTGGCTGATGAGGGCTGAAAGCCCGAAACCTGTCCTAGGATGCTTGTTTCCAGTCCAGGGAGGACCTGGCCTGGCAGTTCGGGCTGGACTGTTCCCATTGGGCGCAGGGTCAAGACTGATTTGCATATGGCTGGGTCCAAACTGGAATGGCATGGTGAGCAAAAAACGATGGATTTAGGCCCAGATCTCTGTACTGGGGTGAATGTATGATATTGTTCTGCAGTCTGTCCATCAATTGTTCTTTTTGCATTTGTCACCCCGAGTGGGACGGGTATGCCCAGACGTGGGACCCGTGCTCTCCATGCCACTGGAGTCGAGCTATCCTGGCTGATGAGGGCTGAAAGCCCGAAACCAGCCCTAGGATGCTTGTTTCCAGTCCAGGGCGGACCTGGCCTGACAGTTCGGGCTGGACTGTTCCCATTGGGCTCAGGGTCGAGACTGATTTGCATATGGCTGGGTCCAAACTGGAATGGCATGGTGAGCAAAAAACGATGGATTTAGGCCCAGATCTCTGTACTGGGGTGAATGTATGACATTGTTCTGCAGTCTGTCCATCAATTTTTCTTTTGCATTTGTCACACTCGAGTGGGACGGTATGCCCAGACCTGGGTCCCGTGCTTCCATGCCACTGGAGTCAAGCTATCCTGGCTGATGAGGGCTGAGAATGCCCGAAACCGGTCCTAGGATGCTTGTTTCCAGTCCAGGGAGGACCTGGCCTGGCAGTTCGGGCTGGACTGTTTCCATTGGGCTCAGGGTCTGAGACTGATTTGCATATGGCTGGGTCCAAACTGGAATGGCATGGTGAGCAAAAAACGATGGATTTAGGCCCAGATCTCTGTACTGGGGTGAATGTATGACATTGTTCTGCAGTCTGTCCATCAATTGTTCTTTTTGCATTTGTCACCCCGAGTGGGACGGGTATGCCCAGACGTGGGTCCCGTGCTCTCCATGCCACTGGAGTCAAGCTATCCTGGCTGATGAGGGCTGAAGGCCCGAAACCGGTCCTAGGATGCTTGTTTCCAATCCATGGAGGACCTGGCTTGGCAGTCCGGGCTGGACTTGTTCCCATTGGGCGCAGGGTTGAGACTGATTTGCATATGGCTGGGTCCAAACTGGAATGGCATGGTGAGCAAAAAAACGATGGATTTAGGCCCAGATCTCTGTACTGGGGTGAATGTTTGATATTGTTCTGTAGTCTGTCCATCAATTGTTCTTTTTGCATTTGTCACCCCGGGTGGGACGGGTATGCCCAGACGTGGGTCCCGTGTTCTCCATGCCGCTGGAGTCAAGCTATCCTGGCTGATGAGGGCTGAAAGCCCGAAACCGGTCCTAGGATGCTTGTTTCTAGTCCAGGGAGGACCTGGACTGGCAGTTCGGGCTGGACTGTTCCCATTGGGTGCAGGGTCAAGACTGATTTGCATATGGCTGGGTCCAAACTGGAATGGCATGGTGAGCAAAAAAACGATGGATTTAGGCCCAGATCTCTGTACTGGGGTGAATGTATGACATTGTTCTGCAGTCTGTCCATCAATTGTTCTTTTGCATTTGTCACCCCGAGTGGGACGGGTATGCCCAGACGTGGGTCCCGTGCTCTCCATGGCACTGGAGTCAAGCTATCCTGGCTGATGAGGGCTGAAAGCCCGAAACCGGTCCTAGATGCTTGTTTCAGTCCAGGAGGACCTGGCCTGGCAGTTCGGGCTGGACTGTTCTCATTGGGCGCAGGGTCAAGACTGATTTGCATATGGCTGGGTCCAAACTGGAATGGCATGGTGAGCAAAAAAACGATGGATTTAGGCCCAGATCTCTGTACTGGGGTGAATGTATGACATTGTTCTGCAGTCTGTCCATCAATTATTCTTTTTGCATTTGTCACCCGAGTGGGACGGGTATGCCCAGACGTGGGTCCCGTGCTCTCCATGCCACTGGAGTCAAGCTATCCTGGCTGATGAGGGCTGAAAGCCCGAAACCGGTCCTAGGATGCTTGTTTCCAGTCCAGGGAGGACCTGGCCTGGCAGCTTCGGGCTGGACTGTTCCCATTGGGCGCAGGGTCAAGACTGATTTGCATATGGCTGGGTCCAAACTGGAATGGCATGGTGATCAAAAAATGATGGATTTAGGCCCAGATCTCTGTACTGGGGTGAATGTATGACATTGTTCTGCAGTCTGTCCATCAATTGTTCTTTTTGCATTTGTCACCCCGAGTGGGACGGGTATGCCCAGACGTGGGTCCCGTGCTCTCCATGCAACTAGAGTCAAGCTATCATTTCTGATGAGGGCTGAAAGCCCGAAACCGGTCCTAGTATGCTTGTTTCCAGTCCAGGGAGGACCTGGCCTGGCAGTTCGGGCTGGACTGTTCGTCATTGGGCGCAGGGTCAAGACTGATTTGCATATGGCTGGGTCCAAACTGGAATGGCATGGTGAGCAAAAAAACGATGGATTTAGGCCCAGATCTCTGTACTGGGGTGAATGTATGACATTGTTCTGCAGTCTGTCCATCAATTGTTCTTTTTGCATTTGTCACCCCTAGTGGGACGGGTATGCCCAGACATGGGTCACGTGCTCTCCATGCCACTGGAGTCAAGCTATCCTGGCTGATGAGGGCTGAAAGCCCAAAACCAGTCCTAGGATGCTTGTTTCCAGTCCAGGGAGGACCTGGCCTGGCAGTTCGGGCTGGACTGTTCCCATTGGGCGCAGGGTTGAGACTGATTTGCATATGGCTGGGTCCAAACTGGAATGGCATGGTGAGCAAAAAAACGATGGATTTAGGCCCAGATCTCTGTACTGGGGTGAATGTTTGACATTGTTCTGCAGTCTGTCCATCAATTGTTCTTTTTGCATTTGTCACCTGAGTGGGACGGGTATGCCCAGACGTGGGTCCCATGCTCTCCATGCCACTGGAGTCAAGCTATCCTGGCTGATGAGGGCTGAAAGCCCGAAACTGGTCCTAGGATGCTTGTTTTCAGTCCAGGGAGGACCTGGCCTGGCAGTTCGGGCTGGACTGTTCCTATTGGGCGCAGGGTTGAGACTGATTTGCATATGGCTGGGTCCAAACTGGAATGGCATGGTGAGCAAAAAACAATGGATTTAGGCCCAGATCTCTGTACTGGGGTGAATGTTTGACATTGTTCTGCAGTCTGTCCATCAATTGTTCTTTTTGCATTTGTCACCCCGAGTGGGACGGGTATGCCCAGACTTGGGTCCCATGCTCTCCATGCCACTGGAGTCAAGCTATCCTGGCTGATGAGGGCTGAAAGCCCGAAACCGGTCATAGGATACTTGTTTCCAGTCCAGGGAGGACCTGGCCTGGCAGGTCGGGCTGGACTGTTCCCATTGTGAGCAGGGTCAAGTGTGATTTGCATATGGCTGGGTCCAAACTGGAATGGCATGGTGAGCAAAATAACGATGGATTTAGGCCGAGATCTCTGTACTGGGGTGAATGTATGACATTGTTCTGCAGTCTGTCCATCAATTGTTCTTTTTGCATTTGTCACCCCGAGTGGGACGAGTATGCCCAGACGTGGGTCCCTTGCTCTCCATGCCACTGGAGTCCAGTTATCCTGGCTGATGAGGGCTGAAAGCCCGAAACCGGTCCTAGGATGCTTGTTTCCAGTCCAGGGAGGACCTGGCCTGGCAGTTCGGGCTGGACTGTTCCCATTGGGCGCAGGTTCTAGACTGATTTGCATATGGCTGGGTTCAAAGTGGAATGGCATGGTGAGCAAAAAAACGATGGATTTAGGTCCAGATCTCTGTACTGGGGTGAATGTATGACATTGTTCTGCAGTCTCTCCATCAATTTTTCTTTTTGCATTTGTCACACCGAGTGGGACGGGTATGCCCAGACCTGGGTCCCGTGCTCTCCATGCCACTGGAGTTAAGCTATCCAGGCTGATGAGAGCTGGAAGCCCGAAACCGGTCCTAGGATGCTTGTTTCCAGTCCAGGGAGGACGTGGCCTGGCAGTTCGGGCTGGACTCTTCCTATTGGGAGCAGGGTCTACAATGATTGGCATATGGCTGGGTCCAAACTGGGATGGCATGGTGAGCAAAAAAACGATGGATTTAGGCCCAGATTCTGTACTGGGGTGAATGTATGACATTGTTTTGCAGTCTGTCCATCAATTTTTCTTCTTGCATTTGTCACCCTGAGTGGGACGGGTATGCCCAGACGTGGGTCCCGTGCTCTCCATGCCACTGGAGTCAAGCTATCCTGGCTGATGAGGGCTGAAGGCCCGAAACCGGTCCTAGGATGCTTGTTTCCAGTCCAGGGAGGACCTGGCCTGGCAGTTCGGGCTGGACTGTTCCCATTGGGCGCACGGTCAAGACTGATTTGCATATGGCTGGGTCCAAACTGGAATGGCATGGTGAGCAAAAAAACGATGGATTTAGGCCCAGATCTCTGTACTGGGGTGAATGTATGACATTGTTCTGCAGTCTGTCCATCAATTGTTCTTTTTGCATTTGTCACCCCGAGTGGGACGGGTATGCCCAGACGTGGGTCCCGTGCTCTCCATGCCTCTGGAGTCAAGCTATCCTGGCTGATGAGGGCTGAAAGCCCGAAACCTGTCCTAGGATGCTTGTTTCCATTCCAGGGAGGACCTGGCCTGGCAGTTTGGGCTGGACTGTTCCCATTGGGAGCAGGGTCAAGACTGATTTGCATATGGCTGAGTCCAAACTGGAATGGCATGGTGAGCAAAAAAATGATGGATTTAGGCCCAGATCTCTGTACTGGGGTGAATGTATGACATTGTTCTGCAGTCTGTCCATCAATTGTTCTTTTTGCATTTGTCACCCCAAGTGGGACGGGTATGCCCAGATGTGGGTCCCGTGCTCTCCATGCCACTGGAGTCAAGCTATCCTGGCTGATGAGGGCTGAAAGCCCGAAACCGGTCCTAGGATGCTTGTTTCCAGTCCAGGGAGGACCTGACCTGGCAGTTCGGGCTGGACTGTTTCCATTGGGCTCAGGGTTGAGACTGATTTGCATATGGCTGGGTCCAAACTGGAATGGCATGGTGAGCAAAAAAATGATGGATTTAGGCCCAGATCTCTGTACTGGTGTGAATGTTTGACATTGTTCTGCAGTCTGTCCATCAATTGTTCTTTTTGCATTTGTCACCCCGGGTGGGACGGGTATGCCCAGACGTGGGTCCCGTGTTCTCCATGCCGCTGGAGTCAAGCTATCCTGGCTGATGAGGGCTGAAAGCCCGAAACCGGTCCTAGGATGCTTGTTTCTAGTCCAGGGAGGACCTGGACTGGCAGTTCGGGCTGGACTGTTCCCATTGGGTGCAGGGTCAAGACTGATTTGCATATGGCTGGGTCTAAACTGGAATGGCATGGTGAGCAAAAAAACAATGGATTTAGGCCCAGATCTCTGTACTGGGCTGAATGTATGACATTGTTCTGCAGTCTGTCCATCAATTGTTCTTTTTGCATTTGTCACCCCGAGTGTATCGGGTATGCCCAGATGTGGGTCCCGTGCTCTCCATGGCACTGGAGTCAAGCTATCCTGGCTGATGAGGGCTGGGAAAGCCCAAACCGGTCCAGTGCGCAGTCAGGAGGACCTGGCCTTGCAGTTCGGGCTGGACTGTTCTCATTGGGCGCAGGGTCAAGACTGATTTGCATATGGCTGCGTCCAAACTGGAATGGCATGGTGAGCATAAAAACGATGGATCTAGGCCCAGATCTCTGTACTGGGGTGAATGTATGACATTGTTCTGCAGTCTGTCCATCAATTGTTCTTCTTGCATTTGTCACCCCGTGTGGGACGGGTATTTCCAGACGTGGGTCCCGTGCTCTCCATGCCTCTGCAGTCAAGCTATCCTGGCTGAGGAGGGCTGAAAGTCCGAAACCGGTCCTAGGATGCTTGCTTCCAGTTCAGAGAGTACCTGGCCTGGCACTTCGGGCTGGACTGTTCCCATTGGGAGCAGGGTTAAGACTGATTTGCATATGGCTGAGTCCAAACTGGAATGGCATGGTGAGCAAAAAAACGATGGATTTAGGCCCAGATCTCTGTACTGGGGTGAATGTATGACATTGTTCTGCAGTCTGTCCATCAATTGTTCTTTTTGCATTTGTCACCCCGAGTGGGACGGGTATGCCCAGACGTGGGTCCCATGCTCTCCATGCCACTGGAGTCAAGCTATCCTGGCTGATGAGGGCTGAAAGCCCGAAACCGCAGTCCTAGGATGCTTGTTTCCAGTCCAGGGAGGACCTGGCCTGGCAGTTCGGGGCTGGACCTGTTCCCATTGGGCGCAGGGTTGAGACTGATTTGCATATGGCTCGGTCCAAACTGGAATGACATGGTGAGCAAAAAAACAATGGATTTAGGCCCAGATCTCTGTACTGGGGTGAAATGTATGACATTGTTCTGCAGTCTCTCCATCAATTGTTCTTTTTGCATTTGTCACCCCGAGTGGAAGACGGGTATGCCCAGATTTGGGTCCCGTGCTCTCCATGCCACTGGAGTCAAGCTATCCTGGCTGATGAGGGCTGAAAGCCCGAAACCGGTCCTAGGATACTTGTTTCCAGTCCAGGGAGGACCTGGCCTGGCAGCTCGGGCAGGACTGTTCCCATTGTGAGCAGGGTCAAGTGTGATTTGCATATGGCTGGGTCCAAACTGGAATGGCATGGTGAGCAAAATAACGATGGATTTAGGCCGAGATCTCTGTACTGGGGTGAATGTATGACATTGTTCCGCAGTCTGTCCATCAATTGTTCTTTTTGCATTTGTCACCCCGAGTGGGATGGGTATGCCCAGACGTAGGTCCCATGCTCTCCATGCCACTGGAGTCAAGCTATCCTGGCTGATGAGGGCTGAAAGCCCGAAACCGGTCCTAGGATGCTTGTTTCCAGTCCAGGGAGGACCTGGCCTGGCAGTTCGGGCTGGACTGTTCCCATTGGGCGCAGGTTCTAGACTGATTTGCATATGGCTGGGTTCAAAGTGGAATGGCATGGTGAGCAAAAAAACGATGGATTTAGGTCCAGATCTCTGTACTGGGATGAATGTATGACATTGTTCTGCAGTCTCTCCATCAATTTTTCTTTTTGCATTTGTCACACCGAGTGGGACGGGTATGCCCAGACCTGGGTCCCGTGCTCTCCATGCCACTGGAGTTAAGCTATCCAGGGCTGATGAGAGCTGGAAGCCCGAAACCGGTCCTAGGATGCTTGTTTCCAGTCCAGGGAGGACGTGGCCTGGCAGTTCGGGCTGGACTCTTCCTATTGGGAGCAGGGTCTACAATGATTGGCATATGGTTGGGTCCAAACTGTGATGGCATGGTGATCAAAAAAACGATGGATTTAGGCCCAGATCTCTGTACTGGGGTGAATGTATGACATTGTTTTGCAGTCTGTCCATCAATTATTCTTCTTGCATTTGTCACCCTGAGTGGGACGGGTATGCCCAGACGTGGGTCCCGTGCTCTCCATGCCACTGGAGTCAAGCTATCCTGGCTGATGAGGGCTGAAGGCCCGAAACCGGTCCTAGGATGCTTGTTTCCAGTCCAGGGAGGACCTGGCCTGGCAGTTCGGGCTGGACTGTTCTCATTGGGCGCACGGTCAAGACTCATTTGCATATGACTGGGTCCAAACTGGAATGGCATGGTGAGCAAAACAACGATGGATTTAGGCCCAGATCTCTGTACTGGGGTGAATGTATGA